>WBNQ01058468.1:0-35892 GCA_013401375.1 Spizella passerina
AGTTTACCATACACTAGACTGACAAACACTAAAGAAAATAGCCATAACAACAATAAAGTAAAACATCTTTTATCCATGAAACTGTATTTTAAAATTACATACAATATACAACATGTAAGAAATGCACAAGGCAATATTACTCACTGCCACAGAGTTCCTACACGCCTGATGTCTACTTGATGAATGCCACAGCTACTGAAACCCTGTCCTCAAGCTATAGAATGTAAAATGCCTAATTTTAGACAGTCAATTTAATATCAAGGCACATGGTCTAATGTGGTTCAGCTACCCCTGGTTAACTAACCAGAGGAGAAAAAATTGCACTTGTCCTCACCTCAAGCTGCCTAATTAAGACCATTCATCTTACAGATGAACTATAGCAAAGTTGCAGTTTTGTTGTGTACCTTTCTCTTTCATTAATCCTCTGAGCATTTCTGAGTCTCCTTGACAGAAAAACCAAAAAAACAATTCTGCAAAATCTGAAAGACAGCATTTCTCTAAATCTATATATGCCACTGGAATGCAATACTTGCATTCTTGGGAAATCCAAAAAAGAAACATGAATCACTGAAAAGTATGCCCCAAATCCCCCAACTTCTTCACTTATGTCTTACTGGCAATGCATGGTGCAGCTGTCTGTATGCCAATGGATTAATATCTGCAGATATTTTTACTTCTTCCATAAAACACAAAAATGATAGCACCTCAAGTATTTGCTGCCCACTGCCTTCTCATATCTTTGTTCAGTCTAGGACCTTAACAAATACTGCTCTTACTCATGTTTGGAGGTCACAGTAAGACTCAACAAAAACAAGTAATTTAAGTTTTCCTCCCTGTAGTTCAGGGTAGAGTCTTTTCAAGGCTCTCTACAATGACATTATAGAAGAAAATAAGGTCATCCCTAAATTTGAGACCATGTCATTAATTAATACATTATATTGTAGTAATAATAACAATAAAATCATATGGATTAATATATAAAGTGCTGACTGTGTAAGATACTACAGAGGCAAAATGTACAGTAGGGAACATTTAAAATTACTTACAGTCCATGCTTTTGGTAAAATTATGAGATTCAACAACAATGAACTACATGACCCAAAAATACACAAGTAAGATAACGTGTAGATAACGTGATTCTGAATCCTGAGATAAAGTTAGAGTCACTGCTGAGGCTGATAGATCCTGGAAGGTGGAAATCAAAACTGACAGAGAGGACAGCAAACACAAGAGATCAGGGAGACTAAATACCACATGTGTGCAAGGGTTTCACAACTATTCTCCACCTGCCAACTTCTCTAACACATAAAAACATACAGGAACCTGAGACTTAAATTAAATACATTTTGGAAAATTTCCCTTTCTTACATAAGGTAGCTTTAGATGTAAAACCAGTACAGGTGGTTTTACATACAGAGGTGCAACTCTCTGTATGCACTGCCATGAGAAGCTTCTGTTTGATGAAAGGAGCAACTAGAATTCAAGACCAAGATACCAACCTCAAAAATGTTGAGAATCTGTTAAAGGCAAAAATAATCAAATACATTTACTTTGCCTACTCTCTATTTGTATCCTAGATTATACCTACATCTTCATATATCCTTATCTTAAATACTGAGTGTCCAAAGACCCTAATTCAGCGACAACCTCTGTTCAAATTATAATGGTGAACACAGGAGAGAGAAAAAAGAATAGAAAGGGAAACAATGAAGACACTTTCTAAAAAAAGAACAGCAGACAAGGGAAGAGAATTACAAATTTGAAGGTCAAGGTTCTAATTAAAAATGAAACAAAATATACTTAAACAGCTAGAAATAACAGGTTGTCATTATATGGAATGACAAGTCAGAAGAATTCTTGGCATTAGGAAAACCAAGTAATGTAGGTACTGCAGAACCTAAAAGAGCAATGTAAGCAGCTTCTGTGGCTAATTAGCTAAGGCTCTGTGCCATGTGAAAGCAACTAAATGGTTTCTTAATGAGACCTGGCCTCTTAATGAGACTTGAGATCTGCCTTTCCAGACAGAATAAATCTCACTGGATCCGAGTGGTTTCAAGGATAACTCCACCAACTCCTTTTTGACAGGACAGGAATTTCACAAGCTAGGGAAAAAAAACCCCATTCACTAATAAAGGAGTAATAAATTAATTAACCACAGGAAAAAAATTAGGCGTTGGCATAATGAGAAAATCAGCATTTTGATCACTTTGAAACTCAAGAGTAGACAACTGCCGAAAGATTTTGTGTGGCTCAAACATGAAAGAACTCAGGGAAAACTGCAATTGCCAGTGAAACTCTTCTCACCTTCCAATCACTGATGTTCTAAAAAAAAGGCACGTCTTTCTCCTTATTGAAAGAATACTTTTATTCATCCAACCCTAGATGAGAGATCTTTGTGTCTGAAGATGCTTTTTCACAAACAATTCATCAAAATAAACTGGCTTTGTGAAAACTAAGAGGAGGTTTTCAAGAATCCTAAATTGTTAATGCCATCTTCTGGCAAAAAAAAAAAAAGACAGAAGACTTTCAGTCTTGCAACAGCCAGCATTTCTTCAGTTATTTGCTTGTTCACCCATGAGAATAACATGTCATGGGGCAGAAAAACATACCATTCTTCAATGTGGTATCTTCATATCAAAACCTAGGCCTTGTTCCCCACAAAGATATGGGTAGCTTCACTGAATACAGGGTTGACATGAAAGACTAGGACTTCTTGAAATAGTTGAATAGAATATATTTTCAGAAAGAGGTGAGTGTGGAGGTATAATTCTCCACATGCACCCAGCCTGACACCTCTGTCTGGCAAACATGAGTTCTCTACAACTTGTTTCGTATGCCAAGATGTTTTAAAAAGATCTTAAAAGGCTTCCAGATGCTGGTAATGTGTGAGTGTTTATTGTAAAAAAGCATTAGAATTATATATAAAAGGGACCAGCTTAGCCACAGAATTAGATTGCAATTTGTCATAAGAGAACTCTTCCTCAGCTTCAGTATTAGAGGGTTTTCAATGGTCATAAAGCTGATGAAAAATAGAAAAGTCAGGTGTAAATAATAAAAAGGAGTGTTACATTTTTCTGTCCTGTAGGAAATTAACTTACAACAAAATTATGCTCTAGGAGCTGACTCTCCATTTTAAAATGGTTTTAATTATTAATTACCTCTTTCACAAGATCTTTTCCTTCTCAATGCACTTTTCAAGGTGGAGGAAGGGTCTTCAAAGGTGCTTGGTGAGTGTCAATCACTGTGTATAAAATAAATGATGTTAAAGCCCCATAGAGATTATTTTAAGAATAAAGCAGCCTAGAACCACTATACCTTGATCATTATTAACTTCTGATTTATTAAAGATCTCAGGACCCCATTCATTTCAGTAACTTTCACATGTCCTGTTATCCCACTCATATTGACCTGACAATTTTAGATGATTTAGCGTGACAATTTTAGATTTAGATGATTTCCTGAGTGTCACCACTGAAAGAGAACACAAACGTCATTATATCTGTTCTTTAAATTAGGGAGATAAAGTGAAGAAATCTTACATGACACTCCTACAAATGCAAATGATACATTTCGTCCTGCAAATAGGCTAAGGTAATCACTCTGAATCATAAAACCTGGCCTGATTATGAAATAATTTTATTATTATTTCAAGAGTATTTGATAAACATAGAAATGGTTAATCAGCATACAAACCGTAAACACCACCTTGTTTTCTGTGTAAACCATTGTCCTCTACAAGTACCTTATTAAAAATAAAACTTAAGAGTTTTAAAAGTTTGTAAATGTGTGCAGCAGGTGGGTGTTTACTCCTGATAGCAGCTACAGCAGCACACTGAACTCATTACTTGCAACCATTTTACCCCAAAAAAGACTTCAGCACTTCATCACAGTTTCTGCTCATGCCAAAGAATTTGCAGGTTTCTTGAAATACAGAAGCAAAGAATGAATAGGGAAAAGGGAAAGGTATTAATTCTTGTCACTACCCATCCATCTTCATTCCTTATTCATTTGAACATTAAGCTCTTTTTTTTGAAATCCAAAGCCAAATCTGATTTAACCCTCCAGAAGCAAATGGCTAATTTGCTTTTCCAGAGCACACACAAAGTGCTTTACCTTTAATCATTCTGACCCCATTCCTTGGGAATTAGGGCATTCCTGTGAAGAACAGAGAGCTGCACTTTCTTAAGACAAGCTCCACAATAAGAGATAATCTGTTTTGTAAAATGAGCCTAAAATTTTATTTTAATGCAAAAGGTGGGGATCTGTGAAGCTGTGGTTGACGTTGCAGCAGATCCCTTTGGAAGATCATAGGATTACTCCACCCTGCACGTAAACAACAGGGCATTAAACATTCCACCGCTCCTTGGAACAAGTGTTCAGCTGTTTTGAAGCTGGACACTGACAACAGATAACCACTTACTGCTTCAGTACAGCAAAAGTAACTGGAGAGGAGGGAAGGGTTTTAATGCTAAATTGTTTAAAAATCTATTTTACAGCTGGAGCTTGACACAGGTCTGCTGCTTGCAGCAACAAGTAAGAAACACGGGTTTCCTTTGCTGCTGACATTCCTTGAGGAAGTTAATAAAACAATTAATGTCATTAAAACCACCCTAAATACTGGGGATTATTTTGTTTCCCCAGAAAGCACTTCAGAGTATTGTGTTGCTCTATCCATACCAATTATCGTCATTAAAACTGCCTGACAAACAAACAAATACTGGAGATTTTTTTTGTTTCCCCACAAAGCATGTCAGAGTATTTTATTCCCCTCTCCATATTAATATAGCCTGGTGACCTCAGCAGAAGAGGCCCCATCCTGCAGCTGATCCCAACAGCTGCCAGGAACAGCTGCACGGGGAAGGGGAAGCATCCAGTATTGGGATACTGACTATTGGAAGTGTCCAATATTCAACCACGTGCCGAGAAAATAACCCACGAGTTATGGTAGGGTGCCAATTATCTGAAAACCGCGCCTGAGCAAACCCTGCCAGCACAGTCCACCAACTGCCCCTCACGGTTTCTTTTATAATTTCAAAGTTATACTTAAGTTTTTAAACATACAAATATAAAAAATATATTTCATAGATCTTATGTAAAATATATTAAAATGTATTTTAAGTACCAATTAAGTATTTTGTATATTTTACATAATGTATAGAAATATGTATTTTTAATTGCACTTACATATTTTACGTGGTGTATAAGCTATGTGTTATCTGCAAAATATATAAAATGCAAAATAGAAAAATATTTTGTAATTATAAAAAAGTAGCTAAACAAACCGCCACGCGTCCGGACTTGCACCGCGTGCCTGAAGAGGGGACATGTCTCATCCTTCCCGGAGCTGTCCCACCACGGCTTTTCCCCCGTCTAGAGCCCGGTGGGGCCGGTCATGGCGACGTCCCTAGAGCCCTCCCTGGCCCAGCTGTCCCCGTCCCCTCAGGGCTGGGGTCCCCCCTCACTCACCGGCCGCGGCGCCGCTCGGCGGCGGCCATTAAGCCGCGTCTCCATGGCAACAACGCTTTTCCCGCTTCAAACGCCCGCGCGCAGCCTCGCGCGCACCGCCAGCCAATAGCGAGAGGGGAGAGAGGCCGGTAGGGCACCTCCCGGCCGAGAGAGGCCAATCCGAGGCCTTCTCGGGTATGGGGGCGGGGCCGAAGGGAAGGCTGGGGGGCGGGACGAGAAGGGAATGGCTACCGGCCGAGGCGCTGAAGCTGCGATTGGTTAATGCTGACGCCAATCGTGCGCTGACTCCCGCGCACTGCCGGACCCGGAAGCAGAGGTGAGGGCGGGGGTCCATGGTGGCCGCCGTGGGGGTGACGTGTGTGCCCGGTCCCGGTGTCCCCATCCCTGGGCACAGGGGAACCCTCTGCGGACGGCGAGGAGCAGGGCAGCGGGGCCAGAGGGCAGGGCAGCGGGGCCAGACGCCGGCTGAGAGGCCCGCGGGGATTTGTCCTTGTCCTTCCCGGCGCGCACGGGAGGTGGTGCTGGTGCCGCGGGGGCCGCAGAGAGGCCTTGTGTTGGCCTTGTGGTGGCTGAACCGAAGGAAGTAGGCAGGAGGCTAAAGGAAGCGGTTGAAGTGGCTGACCAGAGGAGATGAGCGTCGTCCCGGGGCGGGGTTGGTGGCGAAGGGCTCCGTGCTCTGGTTTCCCGTGTTGGGAGCTGGAGGACTCACAACCCCGCTCTTGACATTTTCTTGAGGAAAATACAGTGTTCTGTAAAATTATTTACTCATCTGTGTGTCTCTGTCGGAATGCAAAGCTTTGCCTGGAACTGGGAATCAGTCAGATTTGTAGCATGGCTTCCTCATCTCCATTGCTTCTTTTTCTCTATAGGACTGCTCATGCTGTCTGCCTAGCTTATTGCTAACAATATTTATCACTTAAGAGGTGTGTTCCTTGTTGTTTACGTCAAATCAGTGCTTAACAGGCGTGCTAAGAAACTTTTAGTTTTGTATGACAGCCTTATGTCTAGGCGGGACAGCAGAGAGCCTGTCCTTTGTCATTCACTTTCTCCGCTTTGCCCCAATATCTTGAGGAGTCCTTTGCTGCAGGGAAACTGTCCAGAGCAATTATTTCCATATGCCAGTTCCAGTAATGGTGAGGTATTACCTCTGTGCAGGACATTTGCAGTTTTGCAGTGGAAAAGTTTCAGTGTTAATCTGTGGCTTTCTTTTTGCTTTGTAATTTTGTTCCCCTCCCTGCAATGTGGTTTGTAATTTATCAGCAGCAAAGACATGACATGCAGGTAATTTTTCATGCTTCTCGATAACAAAGGAAATTTTTTTACAATTCAAAGGTGGCTAATAATATACAATTTAATTCTGTAGTAACTTCAAAGGGGTGGACAGCTTTTTTGCTGTGCTGAGATCTGTTTGCTGGCTGAATAGAGCTGATCTGTTTGAGCCCCGTGTTTTGTGCTGTTCCGCAGCTCCTGGTGCAGCTGGCAGAGGGGAATGGCTGTGAGAGCTTGTGGCTTGATCATCTTCAGGAGGCTGCAGCCAGCACCATCCTCTAAGGTCACTGACAGCATCGAGTACCTCCTGCTGCAGACATCCTACGGGAGCCACCACTGGACCCCGCCCAAAGGTGATTTCTGTTCTGGGGACACTGCTGGCAGTCACTGGTGTCAGGCTGCAGAGAGGATTTTGGCTGAGGGCCAGGTTAGAGGGGCAGTCACCACCTGGGAGAAGCTGCTGGCTGTGCTGTTTGTGTGATGGTGCCCCTGGCACAGCTGAGGGGGCAGTTCTGAGGCTGAAACCCTCTGCAGGTTGTGGCTGTACCAAGTGTTGGGCACAAATGATTTGGGTTGGGGCAGGGGCTGTCGCCCAGCCAGCTCCTCAGGTGTCTGATGTTTCTGGCAAGGTGTGCACACGACTGAAGCGAGGTAATGAGGGGATGTTCTGTCTTGTCTTGGGTCTCACCCTTTGCCAGGAACCTGCAGTGTGGCCAGTGCAGGATTGTTTGACCCATGTGTGGTCAGGGTCTGCAGGAAGGCAAACTGAAATCTGTAATAGAACACTTTAATACACCTTTCTGAGGAGATGCAGGAGATCGTTAATGAAGATCACTTGCCTAATGCGATAGAGATAAGAGGGACAGATAGGAGAATTCACCTTACCAGCCATTTTTGGTCATCAGTGAGGCCTCAGAGCAGAAAACAAGCCCTTGTGTCCCAGGGCAGAGCAGCACCTTCTCCATAAAGGCATGTCACAGAGCCAGTGTTTGGTAGTGCACAGTCACAGCCCTGGTACCAGGAAAAGTGCAGCACAGAAGTACTTCAGATTCCCTAGAGATCTTCCTGATGTTTTTTCCCACCTGAGATTTCCTCCCCCCCCCCATAGTTTTTGCTTCTTATTTTGTAAAATGTATCAATTTCCATAGCATGGTGCAGTTCTTTATAAACAAGAACTTGCAGATTGGAGGAAAAAAAATCTTTTTACAGTGTCAGCTAGGCTCTCCTATTGAGGGAAAGAACAAAACTTTCCAAACCTCCCCCTTTGTCTACTCCACCAAAAGCCTAAGGGAATTGAGTTTGTAGCCTAGTGGAAAGCTAAAAAAACATCTGCTGGGACATGATTGATTGTTGTGAGAAGAAACCCTTGTGGAAGGCTCCCTGGGAACACAGTAATTCTGGACAAGTGATTTAAATTACTTGTAGGAGTTTTGGTAGGGAGCTAATTGTCTCATAAGCATACATCTCACACACCTGGGATCATGGAGTTGTGTAGGTTGGGAGGGACTCTTAAAGGTTGTCTAGTCCAAGCCCCCACCAGTGGGCAGGAGCATCCTCAACTAGAGCAGGTTTCTGGAGTCCCTTCCAACCTGGATGTTTCCAGGGATGATGCACTCACTGCTTCTCTGGGAAACTTTTGCCAGTATTTCGCCATTCTCACAGTAAAAGTCTTCCTTGTCTGTAGTCTGCATCTGCCCTCTCCTAGATGAAAAGCAGGAGCCCTTCTCCTGTCACTCCAAGCCCTTTCCAAAAGTCTGTCCCCACTTTTCTCATAAACCACCACCCTTTAGCCACTGGAAGGGGCTCTGAGGTCTCCCCAGAGCCTTCTCTTCTCCAGACTGAGCAGCCCCAACTCTCTCATCCAGAGGTGCTCCACTCCCTGGTCATATTAATGGCTTCCTCTGAACTCAGTCCAGCAGGTGAATGTCCCTCCCTTGCTGAGGGCTCCAGATGGATGCAGCATTGCAGGTGGGGTCACACCAGAGCAGAGGGGGAGAATCACCTCCCTCAACACACCACTTCAGGTTTTAGAGATCAAAGACCCCAATCTGATGATGGCCTGTAATAGAAGCTTGGTATTGACTGGGTGGAATTTATTGAGGAGAAGCTATTCCATTTTATAATATCTGTGATAGGAATAGTCTTCCAAGGTAACCCTGGGAGGTGCAGTGTGGTAACCTGTATGTGATGTTGACACAGATTCCATGGGGCAGGAGCCAGAAGAAGTTGAAATTGTCTCTCAAAGCACAGACAAAAGGCAGTTTACAGCTACAGCTGTACCTTGTTATTTTACAAGTTCTCTAAGCTGCTGCAGCTCTTATGGGATTAAACTGGACTTGCTTGGATCCCCTCACAAGAACCTCATCAGGCTTATCTCTGCCCCTAGGACTGTGACTTGGCACTAGCTGAGGCTGATGGGAAGGGGATGTAGGGTTCATTTTCCTTCTCAGTCTATTAGAACTGCACCAGTGGGAACAGCTGGGAGGATCTGAAAGGATCTGAAAGCTGTGGTGTGTGAGGTGCTGCCTGCAGTCCTTTTTCTGCTCTGCAGGTAGGCTGTACTGCACAAACGTGGCAACTGAGCTTAGACCTGAGGTTATCAACAGGTATCAAATGTTTGGCTGCTTGAAAGAAAAGTGCATTTTATATCTGAGGCGATGTCTGGTTGTAAGAGTTGTTCACAATTTTGATACACAGGCAGGGAAGTGAGTGGGACCTGTTGCAAAGGCAAAACAAACTTCCTACATACCCCAGTTGTGGTACTAAAAGGGCAATTTGGGTATCTCAGACCTGAGGAACAGTTCATCTCTGCAATGAAATTATAGCTGTTCGGAGCCAGCTACATAGAAAATAGACTGACACCAGGGACAAAACAGAGCTTAAACTTTTTTACCTCCCAAGATGTCCCAGCTCCTGCTATGTTGCTTTTTTGAGGTATTGCTTGGCTTGTTCTATTTATGTTCTGGAGCTTTCATGAGAAAACCAAATTTGACATTTCTCAACAAAAGTACAAATGGCTGGGGATGTGTTATATTTATCCGTTGTTTGTAGTGGCACCTCTCGTTCTGAGCAATATAAAATAAATGGTGTGTCCTAGGAGAACTACCCAGCTGTTGGAAGGACTGGCTTTTAGATTTGTTGCTTGTTTCAGAGGGGAGTATGGAGGAGAAAAAGTCCCTGGCCACCTAAATGAAAGGCACCTTTTAAATGGTGCATGTCTATGCCTGGTCCCATTGTTTCTGGACTGTTGGCACAAGTAAGGGTTTGGCAGAACTGAGCCTTAAGCTTATGTGAGAGGACATGGTTGAGAGAGGATTGAAACTCTCAGATAACCTGTCTCTGCTCTAACTGGATGAAGGAAAAATGAGGGACTCAGTCCTCAGTATAATCCAAGGTGGAGCTTTATGGGTGTAGGGTACTCCAGAAGTGGAGGGGAGCAGTGGGAAGAAAAGATGTCTGATGCTGAGAGGCTGATGGAAGTTTCAGGAGGTGAGGGATTATCAGTGATCCTAAAAGCTACAAGACAAAGATAAATCAAGACGTAAGATCTGGAAAAGCAATCTCTCTTCTCCAATTTCCATTTCATCCTGTGTCAGCTACCATGTACTCTCATCGCTGCCTCCCAGTGTTTCCCGATTAAAGCAGAACGTGAGTTTCCTTCCCGGAGATTTACTTTTCCACCCTCTTGGCAGGCCACGTGGACCCTGGGGAGGATGACCTGCAGACAGCATTCCGGGAAACACAGGAGGAGGCAGGTCTGCAGGCCAGCCAGCTCACCCTCATCGAGGGCTACAAGAAGGAGCTGCACTACCCTGTCCACGGCAAGCCCAAGACCGTCGTGTACTGGCTGGCAGAAATGAAGGACTGCAACACAGAAATCAAGCTGTCAGAGGAGCACCAAGCCTTCCAGTGGCTGAAGCTGGAGGATGCCTGCAAATTTGCAGAATATGAGGACATGCAAGCAATGCTGAAGGAAGTGCATCAGTTTCTGTGCTCCAGAGAATAAGTGGTTTTGTCAAGTATAAGGGGATTTCTTGAGGAGACAGGTGTGCTTCTTATGTTTTAAACTGAAGGAAGAATTATATGGCTGCAGAAATGTAGATTTCTTTTTTTTTTAATCTGTTGAAATTCAGTGAGGATACAAGGAGCTTTTAAAGAGAATGTGCTTTTGTCTCTCCTAGCTAGCATAAAAAAGTATAGTCTGATTGAACCCTAAGCCAGAGATATCTGAATTGAAGCCCAGAGATAACAAAAGACTTCCTCTGTCTCTGTCTCCTTTTCTTCTTTTTTTTCCCCCTTTCTTTTTCTTCCTTGAAGTGCTGAACAACCACAGGTCTTTTTGAAAAATCAAACACTTGATACATCTTGACTTGCTGATGTAAAGCTAGAGAGTTGAGAAAATGAGCATATGGGGATTTTTAACAACAAAAGCTTACTGCAGAAGTCATACCTTGAATTTCAAATGAGGAAGCAGTAGTTCTATTCCCAACTCTTCCAGTGATATGCACTGATAACTTGTCAGATCATTTCAGGTCTTCTTTTTTGTATCATGAATTTATGTACATCCATAATGTATACTGTTGTGAGAACATTTTCCATCCAGACAGTCGTAGTAAATGATTGGGTGCAGTATTTAAGTGGTAAATTGAACTTCCTTTGCCTCTTTATTTTAATTTTTTGATCTTTAACAGACACCTTAGCCGTAGATTTCCCATGGGGTTGGGAAAGGGTATTTAATCCACTTTCTGCACAGGATATCCAAGCTTATGTGCAATCTATGTCTGTTTCATACTATCAGTACTGCTATGGCTGCACCCACTCATCTTTTGGGGTAGCAGACATTACCAATGTTGGTACCAGTGTGACAGGAGTGTCTTGCATGTCACTCCATTATCTTCCAGTGGAGTTATTTAAAATTGCATATATTTGTATTTTCAAAAAAGGGGATGCACTATAAGGAGGCTTTTATATATAAATAACGGTGTATGTATACACATTAAAAACTCCAGTGCTCGTCCACATTACAGTCAGGCTTTATTTTGATTATGAACACTTCCTCAGAAGTGTTCCACTCAGAAGGTGGCAGAGAGTGTAACAACCAGTGAGAGTGGGAGAGAAGAGTTAAAAGCCTGTGCAGCCGCAGTCTTGGTTTTTCATTATTGTTTGAGGTACCATTTAATCAGTGCTGTGTAAACAATGGTGTTGCTGCCTTCCTGTTTATGAGCAAGATTAGCATATTAAGCTGGAGTTAGAGAGTCATTAACAAGTCATCGGTTCTGCCCATTCAGCAGTAATGAACGCAGGCACCTGATGCTTTGGAAAACACATTAGCTCAGCTCCAAGCCAGTATTTCCTTTTTAATGGCACTGCTCACATAGTGCTCCCAGAGTCTGTCAAGGTTTTGGAGGGTGACCAGTGCTGAGCATTGTAAGGTGATGTGCTCCTTGGACAAAATTCCAAGGGGTGTAACTGTGATCATGGGTAAGGCACTGTGTGTGCATTTTAAGTGATTTATGTACAGAATGGATTCCCACAAATTTTGCAAGTAAAATGATTCTTAAACATTTTTTGATCCCAGAGTCTTTGAGTTTCATTTAAAGTAGAAATGTTGGAAAGTCAGAATTTAGCTCTGATTCTTGCTGCTTGCTGGTGAAGAAAGAGTTCTGCCTCTGCCCATGTCTAATAGTACAATATTTTCCCAAGGAGCATCTGGGAAACCCTCCAGTAAATAATTATGGAATAATCTGCTTGGCAAAGATATTTATTTCCAACCTCTATGATATTTATGCCCTAAAACAACAGGGCTTGGTGTTTTGTTTTTTTTTTTTTTTTAAGACCAGTAAAGTTTTCGGTTATAATATGACAGTGGACTTTTTACCATTTAAAAAGAAAAATAATTTTAAAAAAACCTCAAAACCAAACAAACAACCAGAGATTTTAAGATGATTAAAAAACCCCAGAGATTTTAAATTCCCTGGAGAGACCTTACTTCTGCTGTAGGTTAAATAAAACTCAAGAGAAATCCAAGCTACACTGAAATAGCAGAACAGCTTAATTTAGGTCAAGTGAAAGGCATTGCTCAAGTAAGAGACGTGAGGATACTGTTTCCCTTGGTCTACTGAACAAATGCACTGACACAGATCATACTTGTAATTTCCTGGTGTTATTGTATCTTTCTCCACATAACTCTTGACTTACAGCGATGATTACATCATCTCAGAATCAAAGAGAAAGAAAGCATACATTCATGAATATTAGGAAAGCACTAAGACATTGCAGATTTCACTGAGAAAAGATCAGGATTGCGTGTGATAGTTGCAGGTAATTTTGCTCAAACAAGAAGTGTAAAGGCTGAAAACAATGCCTTACTCCTATCTAAAAGAAAAACAACTGTATTACTGCTCTGGTGGAGCAGTATATCTATTCATTGACTACTCCATATGATTATAGGAAATCGAAGACTGGAGCTGGAATAAAGTGGCTCTATATGCAATATCCCCAACAAGCATGACTGACATTTCTTGCCAGTCTATATAATAAAAAGGGTATGTGTGTTATAATAAGGTTTAGTACATCCTAAATATGGAAAAGTTTTGAGAGACACATGCTCTCTCAGCAGGGCTCTTGCAGTGATGCAGAGAGGACAGTGGAGTGCTACCTTTTAAGTTAGAAAAATGACTTGCTGTTACTTAATTGACAACTTAGTGGGGATGAATATTTTGGCAGATACCTGGAAGAGATTTTATAGAAGGCAGTGCTTATTAATTACATTCTCACACTGACAATGTAACTGATGGTCTTCTGTGTCTATTGGCAGCTAGTTTTATCTTAAAAAGAATTTAAGGATCATCAGGACTTTTGCCTTTTACCTTTTGCCTTGTCTTCAAAGATTCACTTTTTCATATGCTCAGTAACTCTAATTTTGATTCAATGGGCAGTTGCAGCTGGCAGAAGTCCCAGCTTCATTTAGGGAAACCTGGGGTTTCTTATGGGTTAAAGCAGTTCTGAAATTGCTAAGCAGCATGTGCCTATACAAACCAAACAATCTACTCTGCTCGCTTCAGCCCTTGTCCTGTGCAAGAAGATTGTACTCAAGTGTTTAGAAAAAAACTCCAAACTCTGCTTCCTGTCAAAACAGCAAGGGCAGGGAGGAGATAGCTGTGGTAGCAGCCTTCCTGGTGGGAACAGTGACACGGGAGGGAACAAAAGCTCTGTCATTCTGGAGCTAGTCCACTTGGTAATTGATGTTGTCAAAAAGAGGAGTGACAGTCCCATCTTTCCACTCGATGAGGATCTCTCCCCGCCTCAGGGAGGGGGAGCGGGATGGCGGAAGGTATGGCTGGGGATGGACCCCTCTGCGCAGCGGGGCCGGCTCCTGTAAATCAGCTCTGCTGCTGTGAGCTGGAGAGCTCTTCAGAGCAGACAGGATTTTCTTCTTCCTAAGAGAAGAGAGAAGAGAGTCACTGCAGCTGTCTGTCACTTGGTTGCTTCTGCACGTCAGGAACTGTAATGGCACTTCCTTCAGGGATGTAGGGGAGGAGGAGCCAACAGTAGTGGCTGCATTTGGGGGGTCACTGAGTGGGATGGATAAACTGGGTGGCAGAGAGGAGAAATCCCCAAGGGTGACACATTATTGACCAGACCCATGTGCTGAGAGCCAGCGACATCAGGTGTGGAATGGGGAAGGGTGCCAAGACCAAGACTTTTGTTTTGAGATGTTGGAGTTTTTCTTTAAGATGCTGTTCATAGCAAAATCAATGAACCTGACTCTCACTTACTTGTTGTAGTGAACATTGAGTGTCAGTATTATTAATCCCAGTATGAAAGCCAGGGGGCTGAGGACCAGCATGGCTGTCTTCCAGTTCGTGCCTGAAAGAGTATCAGAGAAAGCATCATATGTTTGCTGTATTTATGCAAACCGTTCCTAGCAATAGCCAAAACTGCCACTAAAAATCACCTGTAATGTCTCTGAAAAGTGCCAGATAACAGGAAAAGTGCATTGTGTACAAGATCAACATCTTACAGCTGCTTTTATACTGCACAGCATCCTTCTATTGAAAGTGGCCACAAAAGTTTTTCTTTCCTGCATTGAAGACAGTAATCTCATGCTTCTCCACTCTGCATCTTTCTGATACAGAAGAAGAAGGGCTGGGGAAAAGCAGTAGTGTTAGCAGCTGTCTCATTTTCATGTTTTTACTATTTTTTTAATCCCAGGCCTGTGGAGATTTAAAAGGAGTCTTTCTGACAGGTAATTTTGTGCCCTCATTCCCTACTGAGCATCCTCAGCATACCCCAGGGAAGTGTATCTCTATCACAATAGGAAGGACAGAGGCACTGATGAACGTTCATCTGCCTGGTCCCTTCCTCCTCTGGCAGATCCCTGGACCTACCTGCAAGCCTGGCCGCGGTGTTTTTCCCCCGATTTCCATGTTTCTTGGAGTGATTGTGGGATGGATCTAGTGGAAGAAGCAGAAAGACTGATTAGCAGCTTCCATTTGGACCAGGGGTCCAGATTCCTCATGACGCTTCACTGTAACCACAAATCCCTTCTGTATGGGACCCAGAAAGGAAAAGGAAACTTTACTGTCACTCAGTGCTCCCCAACCACAGATAATTTTTGCTCCTAAAACAGTGGGTGGCTGTGCCTCCAGGTTAAGCCTGTATCACTGAACTGCTTGCCAAGGGAAACTCCTCGGCATGTTGGGTGAAAGCATTCAGTGCCACACATGGAAGTTCTTCAGAAATCCTCAGGTACTCTTCCACCACTGAAAACAGCTGAGTAACCTCAAAGTGCTGCCCACACTTTCCATCCTGCTATTCTTACTTATGCATTCAGAAAAGTGCTCACCCTCATTTGCTGGGAGCTGTGCCTGTTTGGTCTTTGCTGGAGACACTGTGCTGTTGAACTTGTTAGCCAGAGGGGAGTCAGTCAAGCTCACAGAAGACTCTCTGTCCACAGCATCGATCTTTGACGAATCAATGGTTTTAGCTTGGAAGGAAATAAAGCAAAGATCCGTGTGATTATCATTTACTTTTTGTACAGGAGCCTGGATATGCTCATTGCCCAGCAAGGAAAGGGAACCCAGCCCTGTTGGTTTGGTTCTCTGTCCTGCAGGGTGAGAAGGATGTGGGGCAGCAGCAATCACCCCCTCCTGTGCACCAGGGGCTTTCAGCTGTCACAGATTTTAAAGGTGAAATGAACCTCTCAAGATGGAATCAACAACCAAAGCAGAGCTTGTTTTCTGGTGGTCATGGGTTTTAACAGTATGAGTGCAGCGCCAGCTGTTAAAGGATGATGTGTGAGGAAGAGGCAAGTGGAAGAATCTCAGCTGTTAATAGCACTGCAGATATAAAACTGGGATCCAAAGCGTTGTAAGTAGGCCATACCTCCTGCAAGGATCAATACCTTCCTTTGCCCTCCAGTCCTGCTGCAGAGCAGGGTGTGTGGGCAGGCAGCTACTGCTGGAGGGGAGGCTGTGTGAACTCTGGTGTCAGCAATTCACCCTTCTGCTGCAATGATGCACATGCCAGGACCAAAAACACCGTGACTTTGGGGCTCCCTGCTGCCTATCCAGACCCCATCCCACCCTGTGGCATGAGCACCCACAGCAGAGCTACACAGGTGTAATTTATTGAGCAGATAATCCACCGAAGTGTAAGCTGTCTGTTGATGATCAGGTGGAAGTTAGATGAGAAATGCCTGAACAAATATATAGGACTTGGTGTTGTTAGTGAGTAGTCAGAGGTTCCCTGCAGTAAACTGAACTATGGGATTGATAGGAAAATTTTGACTTTGTGTGAGACACAGTGAGTGGCACAGCCTGATTCAAAAGCTGCTCTGTGTTTACCCTCACAGCCTTATTTAGGGATCCTGGCTCCAAGGCAGCCCTGGGTTGCCAGGAGCATTGCCTTGGGGAATGAAAACGCTCTTTTCACATGCCTTTTTCCCATATCTTAAATGTTCCACTCATTTCCTACCCTACATTTAACTAGCCTATTATGGTATCCAATTTGTATGGTCCACATTTAACTTAATGTTAAACAAACACTAACACTTGTAACTATTGTGATAATTACAGGTTGACCTTCTAGCTGGCTAATTAAAAAGCTTGAGGGGAAAAAGACCACCTTCTCTACACATGACAGCAAAAGCAGCTGATGTATCTCTTTTTATTTCACATTAGATACAGTGTTTCTGTGTCAAAAGGTTATACTTATAATCCATCTGTTTATGCCAACCAGATACATCACATTTTC
This sequence comes from Spizella passerina, assembly GCA_013401375.1. Taxonomy (NCBI): domain Eukaryota; kingdom Metazoa; phylum Chordata; class Aves; order Passeriformes; family Passerellidae; genus Spizella; species Spizella passerina. The sequence continues at coordinate 16,993 of WBNQ01058468.1, forward strand.
TCTTTACTCATTTCTACAGAGCTCAAAATCTCTTTGGGTCCATCAACCTTAAGGTAAGGAATAGCCTCCTCTCAGGGAAATAATTTTCCCTGAGGAATGTTGGGAACTTCATCATCTACAGAGTGGACAAACACATAAAAAATCGTTACGAACACCAGCTCTTTTTGGGTCTCTGGAGTGGGAGAAAGGAGAGGAGGGGAGGAGGAGAGGAGGAATGGAATGTGATTTTCAAGTCTCAGTTCTGCATACAACTTTACAAGAAAAGTACCAAAAACCACCTTTATTTGCAAAAAGGATTTAAATGAAAGTGGGAAACAGACGGAACCATGAACTATCAGTGATCAGCAATGGGCTTCGCTGGGCATGCAACAAATGATCACAGCCACATCTTGGTAGAATGACCATGCCTGGTATTTGTTAGCTTTATGTCAAACTCCTAAATTGTGACAAGACCAGGGTTTTTGCTAATGAGAGCATGGAATGAAGGTTACAACTAGATTTTATTAGTGAAAGGTGCACCGTTGGGGTGTCACAGAAGAGAACTTTAATTTCAGAAACTGAAGCAGTAATTTCTGATACAACTGCTTCTCAATAATATGTATAAGTTTAAAAGAAGTTGTCAGCTGCCTCCAGTTGTTTTACCAAAAAAAGACATTCCAAAGTACCAAAAGCTCTTTTGAAGTCTAAAGTGCCTGACTTCGGGAGACTTCCTTGGGTGTTTTGTGCTTGGGAGGCTCAAGCAATTTCCACTATTCTTAGCTGTGGGCACAAATTCAGAAATATTTTATCAAAATATTTGGCTGTCCTCAGAAGTGCAGCTGGGTTTTGGGGACCTGGTCATGTAAGGTTTTGGATGCTTCTGGAAAAGACTGAACATCCACCACTGGAAACCAGTGGTGCCGGGTAGTGGGGTTGAGCTGGAGCTGTTTGGTGTTTCTCCAGGTAGGGCCAAAGTGAACATGAGTTACAATGACATGTGCAGGTCTGGTGTTAGATGGTTTGGATGACATGAAAGTTAGATGTTATCTGACACTAAATCTACCTCCTCTTACTGTCATAGATCCACACTCGTGTGTCTAGAGCTTGTTGTGTTGGTTTGCTGGGCCTCCCAGCTGCTGTCCGGGCAGCAGCACAGACAGTTTCATCCGCCAGCGTCTTCCACCTGCTGAACTTGTCCTTCTCCCTCGAGACAAAGACCTTGTGGCCTCCCTCCTTGGTGCCAAGGTGGAAGCCCAAGCTCTGCAGAGTCAAGTGTCCCTTCCTGCCGCAGGACCATGCCTGGCGTTCCCAGTCTCCACAGGGCTCCAGCTTGACCAGGGCGTTCTGGCGCATCCTGTGTGCCGACAGGCAGCGCCCCGTGTGCAAGCTGACGATGGTGCCCGTGTCGGGGTCCCAGCCCCACCTCTGCTGCTGGGAGTGCTCCTTGCAGCTGGCCAGGCTGATGCTGTTGGTCTCCTGGGAGGCACGGATGCACTTTTCCAGCCGGGTGTTCCTTATGAGGAAGCCTTGTCCCTCTGCTACTGCGGTACAATCAGAGCAGGGTTCAGTACTGTGCACTAACACATCCCTTTGTAAACACCCTGGGGGAGGCAAGAGGTAACCCACCAGTCCTTTCTTGTGTGGGCATGCCCGGATAAACAGTTCCCACAGCCTCCTCATTTCCTGGAATGACATTTCTTTGAAAAACAGGAGCATGCAACGCTAGAGGAAAATAGCAGTTACGTAACTAATGAGGAAAAATATCCTTCCAACTTGGATGATTATATAAAATATCTGCCTATATATATCTATATGTATTTAATTCAGTACTTCAGTTGTTTTAACTAGGTAGCCATCCTTCCCCCCCTTCAGACAAATTAGTTTGAGGAATCTTTTACCCTATCCAGGTCAAATCTTTCTTATAAAAGAGCAGTTGAAATCCCCCTCGTGCTGTTCATCTGGGGCCAACTAGGCCACCTTGGGCTACACTTTCTATTAAGTGGCTTCTGGAGGTATTAAAGCAGTGCAGGGATAAAACCATACCCCACCAGAAGTGCGTAAGTACTTGGCTGAGGCAGCTCATGTAAGCATTGAAATTATCTTGGATTTAGCACACCTGACATTGGTCTGTGCACCTTAGGAACTAAAGTACCACTTTTAAAAATCCTTTAGTAAGAGGGAGACATTGCAGTTGTCCCACAACAAACACACAATTTGAAGCAATTTCTGTAATTGCTTGTTGCTTTTAAGAGCAGCAGGCCAAATATCTCAGATGATTTAGATGGATGTCACATTAGCTGAAGGATTGCCACTGTTTTCAGTATAACTTCATCAGGTGTGGCCTGTGAATATCCTGAGCAAAATGTTAAGTGCTAAACCATCCACCAGTGTTGCAAGTGAACTTTCTGCTGTATATTTTATACCTAAGATAGATGGATAGAAATAGAAGTTTCAAATTTCTGGACATTCTGAGAAATCTTTTAATAACAACACATTGCAACTCCCAGCTTTTACAGTGACTTTTTTTTCTCTCTTTCCCCCAGGAGACAGAATTATAAAAGCCCTGTGGGCATATAGTACTGAGCAAGCATAAAGAGGTCACAGAAAAGTGATGTTAAGCAAGAACACTGATTTTTATCTAAACTATTTCTGCAGAGTTTCCCCTCCCAAATGAAAAAAACCCTCCACAACAAACCAAAACAATACTGAGCCAATACAAGTATTTGGCTCAGTACCTGAGAAGATTAGTGACATATAATATAAACAGGATATAGTATAGTATAAACAGGAGCTGGTACACAATAACAACAGTATAAACAATAGTTTAGAAGAGCTCTCATGTTTTTCTCTCAGGAAATTCTAGGGTTCTGCTAGATTAATAATGCCTTGGGGCTGTGTAAAGCAGAAACAGCTCAGGGCTTTCTGCTCAGCCTGAGGAGGGGAGCCAGAAACCAGAAACCACTGTGCTTCTCCACCAGCTCTGAGACTGTCTGATCAATGTGTCTGCACTGGGATATTGACTTGCATGGACCTGTGATCGCCACCAATCCAGACAATTCCTGCCAAGCCGATGTGCCTAAATGGAAAATAAATTTCTGAGCTATCTGTGGGCAACTTGTGAGTCCTGTTCTCTTTAAACCTTACTGAGGGCTGGGTGGAGATAAGACATTCAATGCATTTTGGACTTGAGTTTCTGCCAGCCTCTAAAGGCAGGAGAAATGTCTCTTAAGTAATTTCCCTTAAACTTTAGGAAATTGAAATGGATTAATACAGTTCCCCCAGCCGCACCACACCCTTGCCATTTTTCCCTAGGATGTGGAATTCAGGATTCTCACATCTTTGCTTCAGCTTAAATGGGAGAAACCCATTTCCAAAATAATAATTTGAGACGTGCATTACAATGTAACAGGGAAATATGAAACTGTGCTGGGTCAGATAAAACATCTGCTGAGCCCAGGATCCTGTTTGCAGCACTGGGCCATTAACATTTGCCAATAGAGGAAGAAGGTAAGAATCAGACAAGTAAATAGCTCACTCAAGACAACAAGATGCCAGTGCCTCCTTCCAAAAATCACAGAACCACAGATTTGTTGGGGTTGGAAGGGACCACTGGAGGTCAAACACTCCAATCCAGCCAACACAGGATCACCTGGAGCAGGTGACACAGGAACACATCCCTGTGGAGTTTGAAGATCTCCAGACAGGAGATTTCACAGCCCCTCTGGGCAGCCATTCCAGTGCTCTGTATGAACTAACTCCGAGAGTATCAATGAGTATTTATGGGTAAATTGGTTTTGCCCACTACCTTTTTCAGCTCTGAAATTCAAAGAAAAATATCATTTTGTTGCTCCGTCGGTATCAGAGTTCCTTCTCCAGCTTCACAATGTCAGCTTAAGTTTTGATTATTCCTAATTACTTTGTGGCATCAGAAAGCTTAATGACTTCATTATTCATCCCTTCTGATCTTTCTGAGCACCTTCTGATACTATCACTGCTATGATCATTGTTAACTTATTCCAGTCTTGGTTCCAATCTGTGGGCTAGGTCTGTCTCCTACTCCATGAGAATGGAGTTTCTTAAGGGCCTTGGTGGAAGATTCTTATCAAAAGCCTTTTGCAAAACCTGGCACAAGACCTTGATCTGCTCAGCACAGTTTGTGTTCTTACTGATACCATCATGGATGTCCAGCATTCCCATTACAAAAGCTGCATTGACTTTTCTCATGTTTGTCTGTCTGTAAATACTCTTCTTTGCTTCCACTGACTTGCCTGATGCTGAAATGGAGCCTAAGGACCTGTGTCTCCCTAGGCTGTGCAAGGATCCCTCTTAAGAGGGGTATTATAATAATGCATATAATTATGCATTATTATAATGCAGCCTTTTGGTGTCAAGGTTGCCTTAAATAAGGGTTTAATACACTCCTTAGAAAAAATTTTAATGTCATTTTTCTTTCCTGTAACTCAAAAGACATTTGGGCTGGTCATTTGCCACAGATTATTTATCCTTTTTTTTTTTNAACACTCCAATCCAGCCAACACAGGATCACCTGGAGCAGGTGACACAGGAACACATCCCTGTGGAGTTTGAAGATCTCCAGACAGGAGATTTCACAGCCCCTCTGGGCAGCCATTCCAGTGCTCTGTATGAACTAACTCCGAGAGTATCAATGAGTATTTATGGGTAAATTGGTTTTGCCCACTACCTTTTTCAGCTCTGAAATTCAAAGAAAAATATCATTTTGTTGCTCCGTCGGTATCAGAGTTCCTTCTCCAGCTTCACAATGTCAGCTTAAGTTTTGATTATTCCTAATTACTTTGTGGCATCAGAAAGCTTAATGACTTCATTATTCATCCCTTCTGATCTTTCTGAGCACCTTCTGATACTATCACTGCTATGATCATTGTTAACTTATTCCAGTCTTGGTTCCAATCTGTGGGCTAGGTCTGTCTCCTACTCCATGAGAATGGAGTTTCTTAAGGGCCTTGGTGGAAGATTCTTATCAAAAGCCTTTTGCAAAACCTGGCACAAGACCTTGATCTGCTCAGCACAGTTTGTGTTCTTACTGATACCATCATGGATGTCCAGCATTCCCATTACAAAAGCTGCATTGACTTTTCTCATGTTTGTCTGTCTGTAAATACTCTTCTTTGCTTCCACTGACTTGCCTGATGCTGAAATGGAGCCTAAGGACCTGTGTCTCCCTAGGCTGTGCAAGGATCCCTCTTAAGAGGGGTATTATAATAATGCATATAATTATGCATTATTATAATGCAGCCTTTTGGTGTCAAGGTTGCCTTAAATAAGGGTTTAATACACTCCTTAGAAAAAATTTTAATGTCATTTTTCTTTCCTGTAACTCAAAAGACATTTGGGCTGGTCATTTGCCACAGATTATTTATCCTTTTTTTTTTTTTTTTCCTCCTTAAAGTTCCTCTGTTGCCAGTTCTGTTTGATAAAACTTCAAACTGCAGAGTGGCTGCCACAACCTCCCTGACCATGTCTGAAGGAGCACGACAGCCAGTAATCCATCCAGCCTTCCTACCCTGCCCTACTTTTGCTCACCCTTCTTGCCTTTGTGCCAGTTATTTACTGACCTCCTGACCCCCACCAGCTTCCTGCTTCAGATAATGTTTGAAAATTTCTGCTGGCAGTTTTTTGTATTCTCCCTCTAGGCTGCTCATCCAGGTTCTTTTCTCATATGTTTTATTACAGGCTTTATTATTAAGCATGCCACAATCTTTGCTGTATTTTCTTTTCCTTTCTTGGCAATGACTCTCCATTTGAAAATTTTGGGTATTTTCATTACACTTAGAAGAGTGCTGCTGTTTGACCCAGCAGGAGATACGTGTTTTGCTCTTTGTGGAGTGTCTGATGTTTTTTGTTCCCCTCTAAACAATCATCATGTTTGTTGCCTGCAAACATTGCAGTTACATGGGAGAAATTGCAGCCTTTGCTCGTGCCCCACAACTAAACCTGGAGGATCTTTACTTTGAGACACACATCAGGCACCAAGAATCTTTACTCAGGAGACAAAATGACATCCCAAGTCCTGCTGCCCAGTGGTCCTACAAATAAGGCCATGAGCTCCAACATTTTAAAGAATGTTAACCTGGGGGAGTCAGAGCATCCAGTGTACTCCCTGAGGATGGCACTCAGCGTCTCTGGAAAATGCCAGCCCTACCCACAGAGTCCAAGCAGATGCCTGCTTTGGGCTGCTCATACTTGAACTCTTTGGCCTCTTCATATTTTTAGGAACAAAATAAACAATTTTAGCAAGGCTTCTTGATGCCAGCTCATTTGTCCTATGATACTGACACTCTGTCTGGTTACAAGATAGAAAAGCAAGCAAATACAGGCCCCTGCTTTTCTGCAGCATGACCACCCTTGGGACATGCTGTTCCATGTCGGATTAGGGGCAAAATCTATGCAACGTTCCTAATTAAGGTAATGCCACTGAGAAAGCTTGGTTACCAGTAATCCCAGTGTGACTGGGAAAGTTTCTGCTGTTTCTAAGCATTGCCTGTGATGTCTTGATCAAAGACATTTGCAAATAGTTGGGGTGGCTTGGCCCATATTTTTTCCCAACCACTGCTGCTTTCTTAAGAATATCTTGATTTTGGTTTTACCAACAGGGTTTCATATCTTTCCACATCACTGCAAGGTCCACTTTTGACCAAGTAGCTCAGCAAAGGTCTCCAAGGGAACAGAGCAGTCATAGGAAAAGAAGGAAGGTTTTGAATGGAAAAAAAAAATCTATAAATTATAGGAAGCAGGGGAGGTTGGTGAAGTCACCACAAAGCTGATGCAAGTGGGCAAAACCCTGGGGTGGGGATATGATGTGTGTCTACAAAATCCAGAGAGGCCTGGAGGAGATGGACTGGGGCTGACTGGTCAAGGACTGACCCTGGATGGGACAAGGGGTGCCCAAGGAAGGCTTGCAGTGTGCAGGAAGTGCTTCTGCACCCAGCCATTGTGTGCTGCTGCTGGGGACAACCTGCACAAGCCAAGGGAGAGGGTCTGGTGGCTACTGAAGAGTTAAATGCATCACAGCCAGGAAATCCCCCAACTGAAAAATAGTCGGAGGCTGAAAAGTTAAAGTGGGAGCGGAAGAATTGTACAAGCTTGGCCCTTCTGCCTCCTCAGTGCAAAATGCTCAGGGCTGCCTTTTGAGGTCAGGGCATCAGGGGTCAGGGCCAGCACTACCATGGATCTGAGAGAGAGGAGAGTGGCTCCCAAGATATGGGATCAGGCCAGGATGCCAAACACAGCCCCCAGACCCTCACGCCCAGTGCATGGGGGTCCAGAGTCAGTGTTAAATGCAGTTTTATTTCAGCAATTTTCTTTCTGTACATATAGGTACAGATCCTGCTGGTGCCTGACTTCCCACTGCCCATTGCATCTCACAGGGTCACCATTAAGCTTTTTAACAAAACTTTTTACAGAATCACAGAGTTAAATAGGTTGGAAACGATCTTCAAGATCATCAAGTCCAACCTGTGAGCTAACCTAACACCTCCTCATCAACTAAACCATGGCACTGAGTGCCACATCCAGTCTTTTCTAAAACACCTCCAGGGATGGTGACTCCACCACCTTCCTGGGCAGCCCATTCCATTGCCCAATCACTCTTTTAGTGAAGAATATTTTTCTGACATCTAACTAATTTTTGCCTCCTCTCTGCTTGCTGGTACTTTCCAAAGGAACAACTGTCAAGACCAGCTTAGGAAATTCCAGGATTTCCAGTTTTCAGCAGGAAACCAACCCCTCAGAGGTCTGTTGAGAGCATGCATCACTGTCCTGCCAGCAGCATTAAAACTCAGGAGGGGATGGGAAAAGCTGCCACAGGGGGATTTCAACCCCAAGCATGAACATGTTTGTGCTCTGTGCTTTGAGCTTTGTTGGGCATTGCCAGGCATTGGAAAGATTAATTCCTTTCTGCAAAACAGTGTAGTTTTATTGTTTTATTACTGGTCTGGCTGAAATGCAGTGGCTGATCATGTTTCCACCAAAAGCATTACGCTAGAAAGGAAATTAAATACCCTGTGATCCTCCATACTTTACTGATAAAACAGAACCATGTGGATTGAGTTGTATGGCAGCAGTAAAAACTCACTTTATTCTAACACCAGACAAGATCCTACCTTAGAGGCTAAGGAAAAGCAACACTGAAGGCTGTTCTGCTCTTTGCATGCCATCATGGTATAATCTCCAGGTCCTAACCAAATCTCCTCTAACTTCTAAAAGACGCATGTGCATCATCACCCCTTACCACTACAGAGACATAGCCTCAGCCTGGGGCTTAACCAAGTGAGAGATTCTGTTCACTTCAATTGGGAACTTGTGGTGTGCAGAAAACAGCAGAAGATGGAGCAGAAGTCAAACCTGTGTGAGCACAAACCTCTCCCATTACCCAGCTGCAGAGCAAATTGAGAAGGTAATTTCTCAAAGCACCCCAGGGAACACTCACTTGTGCAGGAAGGAATGGAAAGTGGCTGGTCAGAGGTGCCAGCCTGAGGTTTGTCTTTAAGGAGTAAACATCCCAGCTGGGCAGCCCAAATAGTTGTGGTCCTCTGGTTGAGGGATTTTAAACAGCTCTGAGCATGTAACCTGTAAAACTGCAGGGCTGTTCTCCTTGCTGCTTCAGGGACTGAAGGAGCCTTGAAGAACTTAAGTGATTTATATCAATGAGTCGCTTTCAACCTGACACCTCAGTCATAGCAGTAAAATAAAAAGGCTTATTAGCTAAGGGACTTTTCCCATTTTTAAAAAAAATTGATTCTTCCTGATGTCCATGATGAGATTGGTGAGGCCATGGTAGCACCACTCCTGGGAAACTGTTCTGGGTAGCACTGCCCCCGATCTCTGGGATGATGCTCAGCAGGGACTTCTGCTTTTTGCATCTACCCAAGCCCATCAAACCAGGGCTGCTTGGGTTTGAAATAGTCCTGTGGATGGGCAGGATACAGGACTGGAGCAACCCCAGAAAGCAGCTGAATATCAACACGAGCTGCAACCAAGTTTGCTCACCATGGAGGTGAGCAGTGCAGACTCTGCAGCTCCCCAGCACATCCCACTACCAGCCGACCACCACAGGAGCAGGATTAATACTTCTGCACTTCCCACTACCCTCTCCCATGCTGCTAGCATGCTCTGAGCTCACTCACTTCTGCTGGGAAGGAGCAGCTGGGACGGGGAGGAACATTAGTGCTTAGGAGGACACTTAGTGCCTGCCTCCCTCCCTGAGCAGGTTTATTCATCCTCTACTCTCAGCAGCTTAAAAGCACTTCATAAAAGCTGCCAGCATGATGCCACGGTGTCCCTGGCCCAGCCATCCCAGCACCTTGCCAGCCTGTCCCTCACTCTTCCGTACCCGTGTTCAATCCCATTTAAATGCTGCCCTGATTGTGCCTGTTGGCACTTGTTCTACAGCTGGTGGGTTCTTGAGCTTTGCAGCCCAAGCAACAGTTCAGCAGAAAAGCAGGTTAAAACACGGGAGGCAGCTCTCTTCCCGCTTTACAGCTACCCCAAAAGAGGAGAAACTTACCCTCAAGCCAAGGAAGGAGGCAAATGCAGCCCAGGCTCAGCCTGAAAAGCTCCATGATCTGCCAGCACAGCGGGGGACAAGGAGTCCCCAAAGCCTCTCGCCCACGAGGAGTGCCAGGCAGCTCACTTTTACCCCTTTCTCTGTCATTCACAGCAGAAAAACCCTGCTGGGAAGAGAAAAACTCTTTTGTCTCAGCAGTGGAGGCTTGGCAGCTGGCTTATCAGCAAAGGATCAGCTCGGAGACACAGTCCTGCTCAGCAGTTGTCCCTTAGGAGAAATCATATGACGAGCCAGGCCGGGGGGGACGCTGGACCGGGATGCTCGTGGCCGCGGGCTCGGCTGCCTAGCAGCAGGGATTGCTCCCAGCAGTGACAGAGCATGCCAAGCAGGCTGGCCCTGCCTTTGCCAGGGCTGGGAGCACAGGGGGGTGCAGGGCTGGCCTGGAAAAAAAAGGAAAGTTCAGCAGGAGTGCTCAGAAGGGCGTGGGATGTGCCTGCTGAAACCCTGCGCTTGGTCCTGCTGTCACAGGGTCGGTCTCTCTTTAGAGGGAATTTTTCCTGCCAAGAGGATTTGAGGCAGAGTTATAGCTCATGGCAGAGACAAAGCCTCACAAACCAGCTGTGCTTGTCCTAGAGCTGGAAGGGGGAGTTGAGCTCCTTGATGGGGGAGCAGGCTCCTGCTGTGGGTTTATCCCTGATCACCATCCTGACGGTGCTTGGGTTGAATTTGGCTTTTCATGCATCACTTTGGGCTCTGCGTGGGGAGGAAACCTCACATCCACCCCAAAGGAAAAGCAGCAAAGGCTGACAGGTGAGCAGTGGCAGGGCAAGTGAGAGTTACAATTTTGCTAGCAAGGTGTTCCCATTCAGCCTCATCCTCTCAGCTCTTGTCTGTCTCATATGTGACAGTGAGAATGAGGTCATTCTCACTTTAATAAACCATTAAGCCTTTTGCACAAAACCATTTAAAAAATGGTGGCTTCACTCTCACTTTTGGGGTCCAGTCCTGAGTGGCACCAATGCCACACCTCCCAGCTCTGCCCATGAGACCAGGAGTCAGCTGGAGGGCTGGGAGTTTCTTCCTTTAGTGGCCAAGCTGTCAAACAAAAACCATGTAAAACAAAAACAGTGCAGTACTGGGGTCCATGCAAGGGCATGGTCTCAGCTCAAGGCCTTGCAATTGTGCAGCTCCCTCTTTGTGCAGCCCCGGGAAGATGGGTCCCAGCTTTCCTACTATCAGGGGGATAACTTGGCTTCAAACAAGATGTAGATATGGTAAATCAGCACAACCTGTTACACTTTCACCCCAGCCTTGTAGCCTGAATTGCAGACATCAGAAAGAGGCTTAAAATCCGAGCTTAATTCTTTACCCTTAGTGTTATCCCAGAAAATAAATGGCAAAATTCACGCTGTATCTGCAGAGTGAGGAGGACCGGGGTTCTGGGGAGTTTGTTCAGTATTTTAGAGGTGAAATCCTCCTCTATTGAAAGGTAGCACACTTTGGGCAAGGTGGAAATGCTCATTGGCTTTCTTTTCAGCTCTCTGGCCTTTGGCAGGTTTTCCCTGCATTGGAATCTTTGATCACAGAGATCAAATGGCATCGGATGTTTAGGAAAATAACTACAGTAAAGACCCTGTATCTCCAAGAAGGAGTGCAGAAGGAAAAAGAAATTTTTACATCCCAAAATACTCCCATGGCTGGGAAGTGGAGCTGGTCTGGGAAAAATAACAGCAGACTGAGAGCAGCAGACTGAGTCTGTGGGGAGCCCATAGCAGAGCACTCAGCCTGTCTGAGAGCCTCATCTCCCACTGTGGGTGCATAAGTGCCACAAAAAGTCCCACAGGTGCAGGCAGGAGCTGCATTGCCCAGGACCCCTCACCCTGGCAGGCACTTGGCTTCACCCATACTGGGCCTGAAGCATCCCTCAAGGACCCACCTGGTCCTGCCCTGATGGCAGGTTTGACTTATTGTCACAAGAAAATAGCAAGCAAGAGCAGTTCCCCTCCAAGAAAAGCCTTCAAGAATTGAGGTTCATTATCTCTTTGCTATTGCAGGCAGCTCCCAGGAGCTTTGTCTCTCAGAGGAGCTGCCAGCTGAGCCTGGGTCTGAGTGGGAGAAAGCCCAGCTGAGCCCCAGGTGAGTACTTCATTCAAAGCAGACTGAGATGACAGCACCCTTTCCCCCCCATTTTCCTGTATTTCCACAGTCTCCCAGACTGCTCACATGGTTGCAGCTGTGGCGCACAAGGACCTTTTCTGCCCTCACCTGTGCTTTGCTAATCCCTCCTTGTTTGGTTTATTTGAGGGGAAGGCACCTCAAAATCCCCCTGGAGCTCCTCACCAGCACTGATCCTGGTAAATAGGGTCTGATGAGCTCGGTGCTACGCGGGAGATGCCTGATGACCACTCACCCCACCCCACCCCACAGCCTGGGACAAGCCTGGCAATGATCCCTGGGTTTCAGCCTGGGCCGCTGGCTCGGCAGATGGAGCTCCTTCCCAAGGATATGGGCAGAGCAGCTCCCAGACCGCAGAGGGATGCTGTGGCCACTACTGGCAGCTGGGAGCAGTGCATGGACACTGTGTGCATCTTGAGGAGTCAGAGAGAGACCTGGAACAGGGAAAAAAGTCGATTTTGCAAGGCTTTTTTTCTGCCAGCTTCAGAGGATGAGTTTGAACAAGAAGACAGGAATGGATCTTCCAGATCCTGTTCCTGTGGCAATTAGGAATGAAAGACCTGTGCAGTAAACTCTGCCTTTTTTTCCCCAGTACTGAGGCACTGGAATCCTCTGGATTAGGAAAAACCTCAGGTAATGTTACTGCTCCCGACCTGAGCTGGCTTTGCAAGGCTCCAGGGGGTTTATGACACTGTCAGGCTTGCACAGGGTAATCAGCTTTGCAGCAGCACTCTGTACAGGCAGAACCCTGCAATGTCTGTGCAGCCACCTTCACGCTGAGGTGAGACAAAAACCCCCCAGGCATCAGGAACCATGGGCAGCAGGTCCCCAAATCAGGATGGTTTCCAGAAATAGGCCTGCTTAGAGTTGTCTGGTGGTGTAAGCTGGTGAAGGTCTCTCCATGTGCAGGGTACAGCCACAGGTTTCATAGATGGTTGAGCTCTGTGGCTGGCATGGGGTTAATGTGAACCAAACTGCTGCTCCAGCCCAAGGAGCTGGGTGAGATCCCCACGGGCCAAGGGTTGAAGCAGTGAGGCCAGTCATCCATCCCTGGAACTATCAGACACTTCTAAAAGCCCAGACCTGGGATGAGGGATGCACCCAGCATTAGGGCTGGTATCTTCCCTGCTCCAGGACACAAATGAGTGTATTTCCAGGTGGAGCAGGATCCTGCATCGCTCTGAGGGTCAGGCCCTGACTGTGTCCTTTCTCTCCACCTGTTCGTGCTGCTGCAGGTGTTCTGTAAGCGCCGTGTGCTGCTGGCAGAGATTTTGTTGTCCCTACCTGCTCCACATGGACTGCAGAGCAATGTCACTTCACCCTCTGCAGCCACCCACAGCCATTCCACCTTGTGTAAGCCTTGTCGGGCTTGCAGCTAATCTGTGGCAGCTCATGCAATAACCTTGGCTCTCCCTCCTCAGCTGCAGAGGCAGCAGATACCTCTTTTCTCACCCCATCTATATGCACAGAAAAAAAATGGTGAGCAAACCTCCCCTGAGTCCCTTTATAGTCAATAAATCCCCCATACACCACCCATATTTGTCAAGCTGCTGTGGGAAATGAGAGCTAATGGGAACTGCTTTCTACTTTGCATGACTTTTCTGCGTAAAAGGTCCATTTTAAACAGTCTAAAAGGGCTTGGTAAATGATTAATCAGTTCTTGCAGCATTTGACAGGGGTGTAGTTTGTTTATGGCTTATTAAGTTTAGCTACCTATGGCTCTTTCTGCTAGGACATGTTGTATAATCTCCCTAAAAGCACCTGATAGTGACTAAGTGTTTGATAACCTGTAAAAGGAACTTCAATATAGAAAACTGCCATTCTGTATAAAGGAAGAATTGTTTCCTGATGGGTTCTTTAAAGAGTGATGCTCTCCCTGAACCACCAGGAAGGTAAACATATACAGAATTACAGAATATGCTGAGTTGGAGGTGACTCTCAGGGATCATCCTTTAGTCCAATTCTTAAGTGAGTGGCCCATACAGGGATCAAAACCATGACCTTGGTGCTCTTAGCACCAACTGAGGCAGCCTCAGAGTCTTAGAATGCTGAAAATCTGAGGATTCAGGAATCACATAGCTGTGACTCCTGAATAGAAGCCTGACAAACTTTGTGACACAGGTGCCAGGAGACTGGGGGAGGTTCTAGGGATAAATCTGGTCTGGGGGGAGGAGACTCTGAGGGTCAGTGCATAAGGGTTTTAGGTGTGCAGCTGCCCTTTGAGCTGGCTGATTTGTGTTTCGTCACTTGAAACCCTTGAAGCTCCTGTTCAGCTATAAGAGGGTCTAAAGTCCTGGCTCATTTTTGGCTTATCACAGCTATGTCAATGTTTAATCTGTGCATGCTAGGTGCTGCTGGGATCCTTGGGGTGAAGAATCCTGGCTTCTTTCAGCCTGGGCGACAGACAGGCCCAGATCCATACCTGATTAGCACCTGATAAAGCAGCCCAAATATAACACAGCAGTGCTGGTGTCCCAGGGACATCTGGCTTCCAGGGCACTGTGGGAGAATTCAGCAGAGCCTGCCTTGGGAGCACTTGCACTCTGGGGGGGTTAACAAAGCACTCACCAGAGCACAGAGGCTCTGCAAGGACCAGCTAAATATTCCCAGGCAAGGGTCTCTGTGATGCCATAACCCCATGGATGGGGCAAGGATAGGGCTGGATCTGGGCTCTGGATCACCTCTGTGCATCCCTTAGCAAAAGTCCTTCTCATTAGCCCTGGGCATCACTCAGGCTGACAGCTAGGCCAGCAGATGTTTGATGCTTTCTGGAGACATAAGCTTTAAAGGATGGGAGTGCAGCTTCAGAAGCTCTTCTATCCTGGTGGAATCTATGTTAGGAATCCCAATTTCATCCTCTGCTGCCTTCAGAAGCACCAGTGTCTGATGTCCCCATTGACCGCTCACATCTCATCTCTTCTCTGTGAGGGGAAGGGCTGGTGTATATATATGGCATCCCATAACATCATAGGAGTGAGGAAAACCCAAAAAACCCTGGAGACAGGATGGCTTGGCTCAGGACTTCCAGCTTGCTTGAATACGATTTTTATGCTCCTAGGGAAATCAAGAGATTTAAAGCAACTCACTGGGAGTCAAATCACTGCATAGAAAGCTTACAAACTTCCCTCACATCCTTTATTCTTGGACAGATTTTTGAGTCATTATGTCAATGTGTTTTGGGTTTTTTAATATGTTGCTTAATATAAAAAAAAAAGAAAGAAAAAAAAGAGAAAAAAGAAAAAAGAAAGAAGAAAAAAGAAAGAAGAAAAAAGAAAGAAAAAAACCTTCTCTTTCCATTTCTTATTTTTTCACCCTGGAAAATGGTGCGACTTGTCTTAAAGGGAAGTCCTGTCCCCAGGCTGCTGGGACGGTGAAAGGAGAAAGGAAGAAGAGGAAGAAAGCTCCTCAGTCAGCAACTGAGGACTGACCCAGCACACAATAACACCTTCAAAGTGAAAATGTTGTTTTGCAAAAACATGAGGGTTTCGCTGGAAACCACCCGGGCTGGAGCTGCGAAGCCGTGTCAAGAGCCAGGCCAGCCCTGGGAGGCTGCCAGCTCTGAGCACTTTGGGGCTGGCAGAGTGCCCTGAGCATGTGTAATCCAACCTGCTCCCCAAAACCACCCTGTCCTGGATCACCATCTCTTTGGGGCAGCAATAACCTTCCTTTTCTTACTCTCCTGCCCTGGCCACAGCTTGCCTGAGAACACTTTTATCCAGCCCAGCTCTTTTTCTCAGCTAAGAGTCTCTCACCCCAAGAATGCACTTCAAAAACTAACCAGGCAGTTAATTTGGGTGGTTTGGGATCTGCTGTGATCGATCCAAAATGTGTTGACCTCTGGCATTTTTAATGGCTCCCTGGGTGGCTTATCATCTCTGTATATTTATACACCAATGTCATAGTGACACGGGTAAATACACCCAGCCATTTATTGCTAGGCACAGATCAGATGAGCAAGCTGGCTCCTTTTCCCTCTCTCCATATAGGCTGCTCCTGCAAGTTTTCATCCTGTCAGATCACACAGACCCCAGGAAGGGGCCAGGGGAGCCACAAACCTGGTTGCACAGAATGCATTGCCTCAAGCCACCANCCTGGAGACAGGATGGCTTGGCTCAGGACTTCCAGCTTGCTTGAATACGATTTTTATGCTCCTAGGGAAATCAAGAGATTTAAAGCAACTCACTGGGAGTCAAATCACTGCATAGAAAGCTTACAAACTTCCCTCACATCCTTTATTCTTGGACAGATTTTTGAGTCATTATGTCAATGTGTTTTGGGTTTTTTAATATGTTGCTTAATATAAAAAAAAAAGAAAGAAAAAAAAGAGAAAAAAGAAAAAAGAAAGAAGAAAAAAGAAAGAAGAAAAAAGAAAGAAAAAAACCTTCTCTTTCCATTTCTTATTTTTTCACCCTGGAAAATGGTGCGACTTGTCTTAAAGGGAAGTCCTGTCCCCAGGCTGCTGGGACGGTGAAAGGAGAAAGGAAGAAGAGGAAGAAAGCTCCTCAGTCAGCAACTGAGGACTGACCCAGCACACAATAACACCTTCAAAGTGAAAATGTTGTTTTGCAAAAACATGAGGGTTTCGCTGGAAACCACCCGGGCTGGAGCTGCGAAGCCGTGTCAAGAGCCAGGCCAGCCCTGGGAGGCTGCCAGCTCTGAGCACTTTGGGGCTGGCAGAGTGCCCTGAGCATGTGTAATCCAACCTGCTCCCCAAAACCACCCTGTCCTGGATCACCATCTCTTTGGGGCAGCAATAACCTTCCTTTTCTTACTCTCCTGCCCTGGCCACAGCTTGCCTGAGAACACTTTTATCCAGCCCAGCTCTTTTTCTCAGCTAAGAGTCTCTCACCCCAAGAATGCACTTCAAAAACTAACCAGGCAGTTAATTTGGGTGGTTTGGGATCTGCTGTGATCGATCCAAAATGTGTTGACCTCTGGCATTTTTAATGGCTCCCTGGGTGGCTTATCATCTCTGTATATTTAGACACCAATGTCATAGTGACACGGGTAAATACACCCAGCCATTTATTGCTAGGCACAGATCAGATGAGCAAGCTGGCTCCTTTTCCCTCTCTCCATATAGGCTGCTCCTGCAAGTTTTCATCCTGTCAGATCACACAGACCCCAGGAAGGGGCCAGGGGAGCCACAAACCTGGTTGCACAGAATGCATTGCCTCAAGCCACCAGCCTCAGTTTCTCCCGCCTGTGATTTTGTTGGCAGTATATACTCAGCTGTGCTGCATTAGCTGGCTTGTTGATGCTTGATGCAGCTGGAACACATCATTTTCTGTGCATTTCTCAGCAAAACAAGGTTTTGATGTAGTCCTGGTCTTGCAACAGCTTCAATTTAATACACCTATCCTCATACTGTGTACCAAAACATCTTCCAGCTCCACTGTAGTATAGCATCTTGTCTGGCCTAAGCCCAGCAGCTACTGAATTGTAATAAATTAGGAGAACTGAATGATAATAAAAAAACAGAGACAGAGATGTAGTGGAAGATTCCCTTTTTCCCCTGCAAGGGCCAGAGGAGTTTTCCTGGGGTGATGGCTTTGGAATAGGCAGCAGGGCAGGCAGTTGAAGGGAAAGAAAAACACATCCCCACACCCCCAGATCCCCGTGCAATTCAGGGAAGGAGCAAAGTGTAGGGATAAAACATCTTTAGCCAGCTGGATCCTGGGAGTGTGGTGGGGAGCAGCAGGTGGGGGCTGGAAATTCAGCGCAGCATTTCTCTGCCTGTGTTTAATGCAGGGAGGTTGGGGGCAGGAGAGGAAATCCAGCAGGGCTCGTAATTAATGTAAACACAGATCAGCCTGTGATGTCCAGCTTGTATGCTCAGGCACCAGCCCCTTGCCCTGGCCCCTCCAGGCTCTAGTCTGACTTTCATCCCTTCATCCTTGCTCTGTGGGACAGAGCGAGGCTGCAGCCAAGAGAGGGTCATAGGAATCCTGGCACAGACATGCTCCAAAAAAGCTCAACACAGCTGCCAGGGAGCAGGCTGCCACTGCAGAGCGAAATGAGCCAGAGACAGAGGGCAGGGAGGCTGGGCTGCAGACAGAGCAGAGGAGCTGCGGTCCTCAGCAAGATTTAATTGGGTTGTTTTGGTGTTTATGACTCTCTCTTTTATGAAAAACCATTGCAGGTGTGAGCAGCGAAGCTTTGGAAAGGACATTGTGATATAGCTTCATGCAGCATCTTGGATTTTCTCTTCACCAGCTGGAGTAAAAGAATTCAGCAGCAAATTTGCTAACCAGGTGTTGAGGCTGCAAAGGGATAATGGACACTCGGATTACCCACCGCTCAGGAAAACATGGAAACTTTCCAAAGGAGAGTGCCAAAGAAGGGCACTTGACTGACAGTGTAACACCAGTGAAGCCTTCCAAGGAGCTGAGGCCCATGCTGGGCGCCATCCTGCTGGGCCTCATGCTGTTCATTGCAGTGGTGGTGGCCTGGTGCTACTACACGGTGTCCCTGCGGAAGGCGGAGCGGCTCAAGACGGAGCTGATGGACCTGCGGGCGGATGGCTTCGTCATCCGCAACCAGCACGGCGAGGTGGTGTTCCGGCTGGCCTTCCGCTCGGGCAGCCTGGACCTGGAGTCGTGCTCCAAGGAGGGCGAGATCCTGAGCTGCTCGCGCTCCAGCCGGGGCCCGCTCAACTTCTTCATCCAGACGGTGAAGCCCAAGGACACGGTGATGTGCTACCGCGTGCGCTGGGAGGAGCTGGCGGCCGGCCCGGCCGTGGAGCACACCATGTTCTGGGAGGACGCCCACTGGTACGGGGGCTCGGAGATGAGCATCCAGCACTGGCCCATCCGCCTGGCCGGCTACCAGGAGCCCGTGCCCTACGTCACCAGCGACGTCTACTCCTTCCGCGACAGCTTTGGCGGCATCCTCGAGCGCTACTGGCTCTCCTCCAAGGCGGCGGCCATCAAGATCAACGACTCCGTGCCCTTCCACCTGGGCTTCAACGCCACCGAGCGCGCCCTCTTCTTCCAGGCCCGCTACAAGGACTCGCCCTACAAGCCCCCGCCGGGCCAGCAGCCCTTCCCCGAGCTCAGCTACCGCGTCTGCGTGGGCTCCGACATCACCTCCATCCACAAGTACATGGTGCGCAGGTACTTCAACAAGCCCTCCAAGATCCCTGCTGAGAACGCCTTCCGCTACCCCATATGGTCCACATGGGCCCTCTACAAAAATGATAT
>WBNQ01058471.1:3027-27734 GCA_013401375.1 Spizella passerina
CCTTCCTTCCTTCCTTCCTTCCTTCCTTCCTTCCTTCCTTCCTTCCTTCCTTCCTTCCTTCCTTCACAGGGAGAAGCACCCCAACATTGTTAGAATGGGCACTCCTGGCTGTTTGGGGTTTGCTGTGCCCAGCTCATTAAAAGAAGGAGGTTTCATGCAAGGGTTTTGTGGGGCTGCTCTCTTCATCTCCCAGGTCCAAGCTCTGCCAGCTCATGTCTATGCTGGTTCCAGCTAAGCTGTTTCACAATCCAAAAACATGATGAGTCCTGGGAAAATGGTGTCCTAAAGAGCAGCCCAAGCTTTCGCCATGTTCAACCATCGAGTGTTTGGGGTCTAGAATTCCTATTATAGTTCACTACCCCACCTTGCTCACCAGAGCAGGCTGGAGCAGGCTCTGGCCAGTTGGCTACTTTGGTGATTTAACCTGTCAGGAACGTGGGAGTACACAACAAAACCACACCATAAATCCCACAATCCTCATCCTGCAATGAAATTCATTTGGACAGCATCATTAGGCTACTTTTTAGAGTTGTTCATCTTACCCTGAACAGTAAATTCCTATAGGAAAGTAATTTATGATCTGGGAGGGCTGTTACTTACAAGCTAGTAAAATAACTTTAGCTGGACTTTTACTACCTTCTGCAGCAAGCATCCATGCTGAAGCCAGGAATGAGTCTTTTCTTCCTATCAGTGATACAGTGTGATCTATCACAGAGCCACATGGGTTTTTGGCTTGCATTCATCTTGTTCCCATGCAGTGTGTTTAAAAAGAAATCACTGATTTCTACTTGCAATGTTTACAGTCAAGTCACGTTATTTCAGCAACTGCATGAGCTCCCAGTAATTTATGCATGAGTAGGATCAGGGTGGCTTCTGGCATAGCTTGGGCATCCTGCTTGAGACTTGTTCAGAAATCAGCAATCTCCTGCATCCAAATCCTCCAGGATCCCTCCATCTTTAGGTGGCTGATTTACCCTTTTGAGGCAGTTTGTTTTTCTTGTTGACTGCAGGTGGAGTTGAACTTGGTGCCTAATCTTTAGATAATCAACAAATGTCGTCACAAGTGTGTTGTATTACAACCATCACTGTTTTTCTGCTCCCTTCCCTGACTGTTTCTCAGGCACTCAGTACTTTTGGGTATCAGCTCCAGCATGGAAATGGCCTTAACAGGTGGCTGGTTGTGGATCTCATCACACATTTTCCACAAATAACTAAAACCACAGAAGCACAGAAACACAGCCCCCAGCCTCCTGTAAGAATGATGCACATAAAAAATTACTGAAGCTCATGCTGGTGCCACTCTGATAGGAGGGCAGAATCAGGCCCATTTTATCCCTTATAAAACATTCCTCAGGGATGCTGCCTTGGCTACAAGTTTCTGTTCAAACTGACTCTTTCTAACCCTCAGAGGTTTCTAACCCTCCTGTACCCTTTTACCATATTCAGCATGAGAAATGACCTTCTTCAATTCAAATATTCATGTGCCAGTCAACAATTAGAATCCAGATTATTACTTTTATACCACAATTTTCCTGCTCTGTCTCAGGCCACAGTATGTGTGTGGGAGCAGCATTTAGCATTTGAATGCTGACCATGAGTAGCCAAAGCATTTGGGATCTGCATTATGGGTAAAGAAAAGTAGGTCAGAACCCTTTGCAAGCATCTATCCTTCTGCAGGAAAAGCCCATGGTTTTAGCCTTTATGTTCAGGAGTTGCCAGAAAGTCATTGCTTTTGTGATTGTGGCCTCAAAAATAAAGTTTTGAGGAGCTGTGTGCCCTCCACTGTTGTGTAAGCCATGCAGGCACCTCTGAGCTACCTGCCAAGGCTGGTGTTGGGCTCTGAGCAGGTTTTGCTCATTTAGCCTTCAAAAACTGGGAGAGATAAAAGCAAAAATGAAGCTGCAGAGAAAGCCCCAGCAGAGTGGGATTCAAGTCCCATACTCAGCAGATAAAAATTTAGGGATTAGGTTCAGATCAGGAACCACAAAAGATGGTGTGAATATTGGAAAAAATAGCTAATTTATCCAAAGGAAAGAAATGATCCAATTTTGACACTGAGGCAAGAGGTCTGGACTTCCTAGGTGGAAGAGAAATAAAGAAGGCCAGATATATGTGGGTTGAGCTTTCCATGTATATTTTTAATTATGGCACATCTATCATTCTTAGCACTGCCTTGAGCAAAGAAAGATAAAACAGCAAAGCAATAGCAAGACTTCCACACATGTAGCCAGTCTCAAAATCAATGGGAGTTTGGTATCTAAATACCTTTAAAAACCTGATCAGTTGTTCCCTGAGGCCCCCCCCTGAATATCACAGCCTTAAATCCTGGAGGATGTGCTGGCATTGCTCAGCCTGTGCAAAGCAGAGGGGTGCACTCAGGACAGCATTTGGTTTGTAATGCTGAAAAATTGTTCATTTAGAGTTGTCTGATGATAAGAGCCACATTCTTATCCTTCAGCATCTCTTTGGTTACAGGCAGTGTGTGACTGGGTACCAGCAGCCAGTGACAGGAATTTGCTGAGTCCCCAGTTGTTTTTTAGGAAATGTTAATTACCCCCACTTTTAAATAATTTACAGAAAAAATGCAAACCTTCACTAACTATTGGTAGGAGAGGTGGAACAAAGGACGTTTACCTATTCTTCTCCATACAGATTGAACCAATAAATATTCAGGCAAATTTAAAATAAGGAAAACTGTTTGCAGTGAAGATGGGGGACTCTGCTGAGGCCTTGCCATGTGCTTGGAGCAGAATGGGAATTCTGGCCATGCCCCCCTTTGCCTCCTGCCACTCTGGCACCACTGCCCTGCTCCTCTGGCTGCTGCTCACCCAAGGTTAGGCTACAGGAGAGACTTGCTTAGCCAAGGTGACTCCTCTCGTCTGTTACATATCCCAGGGTTATAAATAACAGAACAACCTCTGTTTGATGGGGGGGATGCTGACAACCCCCCTCCCTCCTTCGGGATGCTGAAGCAATTACAGGCAGGAGGAAGCCACAGAGCCCTTGTGCTGTTGCAGCAAACGGAGGCTTTGGGTCGGTCTTTGCTCCTCTTTAATTAGAGTTTATTGGTAAAGCAACCCCATTTTTCTGTTCCTGGAAAATCAGGGCTGTCAAGGCCTAATTCCTTGGGCCTATCAAGAGTGAGATATGTTTACCAAGTCTCTCCAGGATTAGCTGGGTTGCTATCAAAACTGAGGAGTGTATTTCTATCAATGAAAACCGCTATGACAAGGTCTGTCCCCTGAGACAAACGGCCTGTTCCATGGAGGCTTTAAATAGGAGCAATAATGGTAGTGAGCAGCACTGAGTTGAATAATTAGATTGTTCTTCATAAATCCTCAAGTGAAGACTTCCAAGCAGGTCCATTATGTGTGTCGTATGTTAGCACTGAGCTTTATGTGGTGTGGACACCGCTCTGTGCCGGGCTGCTGTGATGATGGGTGAGTAAATCACCAAAGATTGGGACAGGAGGAGTACAGCTCCTGCCTCTCCTGCCTTTTCCCCCTCAGAGATCATCTGCTCTGAACTGCAAACATCCACATTATTTATCTCATTGCTCAAAGAGTTTTTGAGAGGACTAACTGGAGTAATTTCTGAATATTTATGCTTTGTTTGTTTATATTCAGAGACTGGAAAACACACATATTTTGTTCACGTCCCCAGACTAGTTCATTTACTGATTCACTTAAAACATCCTTTCAGATCCATTGAGAGATAACTTTTTCCTCAGAGGGATGCAGTGGTATAATAGTAGCTCAGTATTATCTTATTATCCTACCTATATTCTTGGTAGGAATCACTCTTGCCAACTGAGAACTGATCTTTCCTTTAAAAAAAAATAAAACTTGCTCCATCCTTCCCTTTCAATTATTCAGGTTTTCTCTCTCTTTCTTGCTCTCTGTGCCAGTTACAGAAAGAAATCTCAGATGAGCAAAATGTCATTTAACCCTAACACAGATTGGTGATTTTCAGACACTTTGTAGGAAATCCTGGGAGGCAGCAGCATCTGCAGGCAGGGATGCACACCCAGCCAGTGCATGATGCAGGTGCCTGCTCAGGCGAGCACTTCTGCTCGACCCAGCTGCACTCCATTCTCTCAGAAACACGTTTGTCAGACCTGGTTAAACAATGCTGGTAAAAAGAACAAGAAATCACATTATTCCCCCGAGAACTGTGTATACACCTAACTGTTTTGCCTGCCAGTAAGAATCTTGTGTCACTGTAAGGTTTATAGGAGCTGACTGGCAAAGGATGCCCTGATGATAAATAAAATACCCCTGTCCCATGTGCCATGACTCTGTGCAGCTCTGGTGTCCTTTTCACTTACCTTGGTACGAAGACGTGGCATCTGCCTTTGCACCCGTTGTTATGGGGTCCCATGAGGGGACACGTCATACAGCAGGGTCAGGAACAGGCACCAGCTGTGAGCCACCTTCTGATAAAGCTCTAGGCCTGCT
Source organism: Spizella passerina (assembly GCA_013401375.1). NCBI lineage: Eukaryota > Metazoa > Chordata > Aves > Passeriformes > Passerellidae > Spizella > Spizella passerina. The sequence goes on from WBNQ01058471.1 coordinate 7,485, forward strand.
GTCAAATTCTTCAGCTTGCACACAAGCCCTGGGATGAGGTCTGGGATTGGTGTCATCCAGCAGCTCCACTATGACCCACCATTCTCTGGTACCAACTGCTTTGCTGCCAGGTCATCCTTCACTGAGCCCTGGTGGAAAAAGTTCTCCAGTGCTAAAACACTGCCAGGATAAAGTGTTAAACATTTTATAAGCCAATTTAGGTGATAATCATCAGGGTAATAGAAAAATATTATCCATATTCATTTAAAGGTGTGCTGTGCTTCCCTTCCCGATTAGCGCATGAAACTCCTTGCCAGGCTATGAAAATAAAGTGACTGTGAGAATTTTTAAAGGCACATTCCTCCTTGCATCATGAGAGCATGAATTCCAGGAATTTCCTATCCACAAGGAGTTTGCATTCCTGGGACAAAGTGATTGCACCCTTGCACACAAAGTGCCCTGATGCTGGAGCAGACACCAGCCCTGCTCCTTTCTGCTCTGCCTGGGCAGCCAGGGGTGCATCATCTTGACCCAAGCTGCAAGTGCTGAGTGTGGCCAAGAGTCAGCCACATCCATCTGAGGATGATTTTCGGTGACATACCTGGGAATTTATGCATTACTTTATTTCCTAAATGCGGCCTTTCATTCAGTTTGTTCTGCTTTGTGCCAAGCTGCTCAGAGCCAGCAGAGAGGGTTTCTTCCAGAGGGATTGTCCGTATCTGCTCTGAGAGGGCACCAAGGGGCACAGCAGTGATTCAGGTGATAATAACAATTTGTGAATTGATTCATGAGGTGAGAAACCACCTTTCAACTTCCCCTGAAAAAAAGCAGCTTGAGATGTTCTAGTGTCACAGGTTCTGATCTGTGTATTTGTGAGGAGGCACTGAGCAGAGCTCTGGACAGATCTGGGGACTCCTGTCCAACCCAGGGCAGGTCAGAGCACAGAGTGCAACCCAAAAATCCTGCACCAAAAGAAATGTCCTACAGAAGTGGAGTTAGGTTTTCTCAGCAGGGTCTGGTCAGGTAAAACTGGTCCCAGTTTGGAGGCAGGACTGAGTCAGCAGCCCCACTCCCTGCTGAGCCCTTTGCTCCTGGCACCGAGCTGCTGATCTGTAATGCAGCCGGACTGAGGCACCCAGGACACTCAGAGGAAATGGGAAATGTGTCTGGACAGTAGGTGATTCACAGTTGCTGGCAGCTGAACTGAAGTTTTCTGGATTTCAGTTTTGAAGTCAGGCACCTTTATTCCACCCTGTTCCCACAGCGGCACCTCCGTCCTCTCCCGAGCCTGTGGTAGTGCACAGCTCCAGTGGCACTGCCTGCCTCAGAGGCATTCTGAGCAGCTAAAGAGTCCTGAAATTGGGGCACTTCAGTTCCAGGACCTTAAATACATTGATTTCATCTTCCACAGGGTAAGGTCCAGTTTTTAAAAGGTCCTGGGAAATCTCTGCCTAAGCCAAAATCTGGTTCAACCACCACCCAATTTCACTCTTCCTCCATGTATCTGCTGTATCTGTATCTGCCTGGTCTGGTACCAGGCTCCCCCAGTGCTGTCATCTCTCCTGAAAATAATGGCAGTTTGGGGTTTTTATGCATCAAGCATCCCCTCTTTTAGGATCAGGAAATATTTTCTGCAAAACCACAAGGTGTTCTTTGTTCTCCGAAGATTACTTTATAAAGCTACAACACATCAGATCCCAAAATGTAGATTGCCTGAATTTCCTAAAGTAGGTTTAATAAATAAAGAGTCAAGACTGAAAACACTGTCTGTTTGTAGTAGGATTTCTCATTACATTTCATGTCTATTGCAGCTTTATGAGGATATGCTGCTTTAACTCCTTTCTGATGCAGTTTCTTAATACAAGCAGATTTTCTAGATTAGTAAAGGTATAGGAAGCAAAAACCTGGAATTAGATTTGCAGAAAGTCTGTTATTTATACTAGATAATAGACATTAAACCAAGACAAAAGAAATGCACTGTCACAATAACAAATCCATTTTAAAATCCATTTTCGAAGCAATCAAATCACGGCAGAAACCCAATGACAAGTATATAACAATAATGTATATTTATGTAGCAACTTTCACCCCAAGGAATCCAGAACCCGAGGAAGCACCAGTGTGGGAGGTGGCTCTGGGGTGGACAGATCCCAGGGAGTGTCACAGGGGTCACTGGAACAAACTTTGCCTCCATCTAAAAGACCCCCACATCTCAGGAAATGTGAGTTATGCTTCCAGCTGAGCTGCTGTGCCTGTGGTCAGCACGCACGTGAATGAGGGCTGAACTTTGCCTCTTTTTGCAAAGGGCTGAACAACAAAAAGAGAGCAGTTTCCCCTTTTAAGGTCATAAACAGGATGAAAGTGCTGCTTCAGCCCGTGGCTGTCCTGTTGTGTGAGGCTGCTCTGGCTTTGGGTGCACACAGTCAGAGTAGTTCTGCAAGGGGATTTTTACAACCCTCTGAAAAACACCAATATTTTTGCTACATGTTAATGGAAGCTTGACTTCAAGTCAGTTCGAGCTGCAGAACAGTGCTTATAATAATGATTTATGTATTAAATGCGGCTGATCTGTTATTTTTATTATCTTGATGCGTTTTTGATGTTCAGCTCCCTGAAGAACAGCAGCCAAGTGGCACTGAAACCAGCTTTGAACATGTGCATGTGTGCATGCCTTAGCAAACACAACTCATGTATGATGTTCCAGTCAGGGCCCTGAATAATCAGGAGCAAGAAATGAGCAGATCTGGGAGGGATGGCGTCACTCCATCGCCTCAGTGTGACACAGTCATCTGTAGTCAGGAGGCTTTGTGTATTATCTGCAGGAGCTTCCCTGCCTTATCTGTGGAAAATTGATCCATACAGTCTCTTTAGAGACCTACATCAAATATTAATTTTGCCTATTTGTTCAATGTAATTAGCAGGTGTGATTAATCAATTAATCAATCTGCGATTCCTATCTGCGGCGCAAACAGCTGTGCTGGGAGGGGACCCTGGGAGCAGAAATCCCCCAAACACCTCCCCAGTCCCCACTGCAGGGACACCCTTGACCCCAGGTCAGGGTCTGAGTAACTCTTGCATTGCAAAGTGCCCAGAGAGCGCAGCCAAACCCCTTCAGTGGGGACATTGCTGTCCCTGTCCCCTAAAGATGGGGACTGTGATGGCAGTGCCTCCCATGGGGCTGGGGGGCAGGAGGATGCCCCTAGGTGGGGTGTGGTGGCCCCAGTGAGCCCCCTGGGCAAATGGACTGGTGGGGCCAGGGCTGTGCTGGTCCCCTCAGCACTCGTGCTCCAGGCAATGTCCAATTTTGCCTGTGCCTGGAGGGGACACAGCAGGAAAGAGGTGCCAAAAGTGGGTGAACTCTTTGTGGCAGGCTTTTGGTGGCATTCCCAACTCGATTTTGCTGGTTCAAAGGATGCAGGCAAGTTGTGTGAAGTTCAGGTTGAAATAAATTCTTTTAGAAACGCCAGACTTGCTGAGTAGGCAGCAGACAAAATCCCAGCCCTGTGCTCAGGGACTCAATAACTTTTTAAAGCTTCTGAACTGTTGCTGAAATTCACGGAGGATGGGGAGCTGGATCATGTTTCATGAGGGATTGAGCACCTTTGGGTGTTCCCACTGCCTGGGGCCCTTATTTGGGGGCAGAGGGAGGAGTATGACCATGGGTATTACAGGCAAAGCAGGGAGACATGTCACTGTGCTAAATTGCCAGGTTGGAGACTTTGCATTTCCTGGTGGCAGGAGGTGAGGACCTGGCAGAGCAGCACAGCAGGACCCGGGGCTGTGCTTTGCTGAGGGCAGGAATTTGAGCTAGAGGAGATACAGGAGCCTCCAGCGCCCCTCCAGAGAGTGGAAAGTTTATAGGGGACCCTACAAACCCTTTTCAGAGGGTGCAGAGTTTATAGGGGACATACTGAGGGACTTCAGCACAATCTCCAGCATGCACAGGGTTTCTTCCAGCACTGTGGTAGCTCATGCTCTGCTTTGTAGTAAATGTGTCATGTCCAAGGTGCTGGGCCACCTGTCCGAGTGCCCTCTGAATCCCTACCCCTTGTTCAGTGACATATTCTGGATCATCCCCATTCTATCCTTCCTGGTTTTCTCTGCTTTCCTCCTGCCATAGGGAGAGCTCTCCTATGCTCACCTTGCTCACCACCACCCTGGAGAACCAGGATCCCACTGCTGAGATAAATAGGAATATAATCCAGGAGTACCCAGGGATGTGTTGACAGTCCCATTCAAGGTCTGCCTGAAGTTCTTTTCCTGTCCTGTGATCTTTTAGCTCAGCAAACCCTTTTGCTGTAATATAAATCCCTCTGGACAACCTGACCTTAACCTGGCCTAGGGTGGGGTGCTTTTTTCTCATTTATTGGGCTCATTGGGCCTGATTTCATTCCTGTGCACTGAATGCTTTGCTGACCCAGGAAGATTTGATGTTCCACAAAGGCAAATGCCCCCCAGAAGATGAACTGGTCTTGGTTTCAGTGTGATTTTTGGATTAGAACTGCCCAGAGTAGCACTTTGCTCAGAATAGTTTTTCTGTGGAGTAAAAAGTATGTCTCCATCTGATGCCTTGAAGTGTCATCATAATAACCTCAAATATAGCTGTCTTCACCACATCACCGTCCTCCTCTCTGACCCATAAAGTTTTACCATTACAACCTGCCCTTAATCACCTAACCATTTCCTTAGTCTTTCAAGGACAATGGTTTTTATGCCATACTTGCTAACCTTAGGTATTAGTCTACCATCCTGGGCTGCTTTCAAATGACTTTTTTGAAATCTATGTGGATTAGCTCCACTGCTTCGATCCTACATGTTTTCCACCTTAGCTCCTAAAACAAATTCTGCCAGATTTGTCAGACAAGATTTACCCTTTATGGAGCTGGGCAGGTACATTTTTATCAGTTCATATTTCTCCAGATGTTGGGTGATCTCATTCCTGTTAACATCTCTAAAATCCTGCTTCTGATTAAAAAAATAAAATAAAAAAAATCACACTCTGCAGGTTTGGGGCCCGACTTTCAGCTGGTGGGAGTGAATTTGTGTGTGTGTGTGTGCCCCAGATTTCATCAGCATCTGTATTGGTTGATATCTATTGCAAATATGTCTTGCTGTCTACCTATCTCTTCTCATAGATGCTCAAAAATCTTTGCTTTGTATCAGTTTCTCTTTACCACTTTTTAACTCCTAAAAATGACTCAAGCCCCCTGTTACTGGGCCCTTAATGTCTCCTGCTGTTCCATTAAGCAGTGTGGGCTAAAAGTGCACTCTGCACTCAGCCCTGCCTCCTTCCCCACGGTATGAGTTTGCTCTGGTGATTATTCATGCTCTCAGCATTTCCCTGCTCGGCTGTCAGAGGAAACTTTGTTTTCAGCCCCTCTCCCTGTGTTATTAAGCTCTCTTGACCACCTCTCCGTGGTCTGGAGGCCTCCCCGTTAATCTTGTCTCCTTTACCTGCTTAAAAGAAATATTTTATTGTTTTTATTCGCCCCGTGGGCCATTCATCTCTCTTTGTCATATTTGGTTTCCTAATCAGCTTTTTACATCTTTTCAGCTTTGCTTTATAATCCCTTTCATCCCCTTAATATTTGCCTTCTCACCCATGTCAGCTGCATCTCTTGTCCCTCCGATAGCTTTTATGACTTCCTCAGTGCTCAGCCTCCACAGAAGCAGGCTCACCCACCCCTGCCTGACAGAAATGGCTGTTTCCAAGTGCTGCACTCATTTCCTGAGTGCAGTTGCTGTGTATGTAAACGAGAGCTGGGTGAAAAGGCACCGGTGCCTCTTATATTGACTTTTATTTCTTTCTCGCTGCTGTTTGCTCATGAGCAAATGGCAATATTCTCACATGCACTCATTGCTCCAGTTTGCTTCTGAGGAGCTTGGTGATTTTACCTTTTTCTTTTGCAAATGGAAGGCACCCCCAGCAGAGAGTCGCCCATACAGGCTGCCACAGACCTGAGAAATGTGTCATAATTTTCTTAGAGGGACTTTAAATACTGTGCAACCATAGCTGGATCATTCTGCTCTCAGAACAGCACTAAAATCCCCTTTGCCATCAACACACCTCAAAACTCTTACAAAGAAAGTCAGAGGTGGTGGATGGAGCGCAGGAAGGGAAGCAGTGAGTTAAATGACTTGCCTAAGGCCATCCAGCAGGTAAGTGGCAGAGACAAAAACAGACTCCGCTTGTCTGCCCAGGACTGTATCCACTGAGCCAGGATAATTCCTGGCAAAGCAGCAACAGTGAGGCCACAGACTCAGATCATTATTCATTTGGTTTTATTTGTTCCAGCACTAGGTGATGAAATGCAAATGGTACAGGCAGATGCACAATTTCAAACCCTCTGTGTGTCACGACTCCAATATCGGAGCAGGCTTGCTCTCCCTCTGCAGAGCTGTGCTTCTGAAGCTGCACGGGGGCATGGAAAAGGGTATTCCATGGGTTCATGTGCTCAGGGAAACCTGAATTGGCAGAAATTTCTTTCTCAAGCAGATTCACTCAATTGTAGTGTGAAAAATGTGTAGTTATACACACACACACATAAGCACACACAGACATTTACGTGTTTTCAGCAGTCCAGGTTCCAGTCTCTATTGTAGTCTCTTTATCTTCAGGCTGAGGCAGAACAGGAGGAGGACCCAGGGAGATCTGCCCTGCCCCACACCCAGTCCAGATGTGCACATCTGGCAGCCCCAGAGCAGGGTGAGGGCTGCAGGGAGAGGGAGGACAGGGACGCACCTGGTGCGTGGCCAGCACTCAGCTGGGGACTCCCCTCCCTCACCAAAACCCTTGGGCCAGTGTCGAGCAGAGGGCTCAGCAGTGGTGTTTGGGCAGCAAAGTGGGTTTTTAATATATATTTAAAAGAAAGAGTTGGCACAAAGAGAGGTAAGAATGAGCTGCAAGTGTGAGAACCAAACCACACCTTTGTTCTCCTAATGCCCTTTCCCCCGCTTCGTGATGATTAGGCTTGGTCAAAAACTTCTTCATGCTATTTACATTTTTGACAGATTTTTTTTGTTTTGCTTTCTTGCCAGGTTTTCAGGCTTTTTCAAAAGGAAAAACTCCCAAGTCCATACAGCCTTAAGATTTAATAAACTGTTCTGTTTCTTGGGGTTTTTTTTACTTTTTTTTTCAGTTCTTCAGCAGAATCATGTAGCAATCAGAAAGAAGATTGTTCAAGAAAAGGCACTAATTAACATTTTATTGTTATAATTATTTCCATCATATTCCCTCTGCTGTACAGGTCCTCTCTTTCATCATTTATTACAGTGATGTAACTATACAACAGGGCTTGTGTACAAGACAAAGACAAAGCTGAGGGCTTAATTCAGCATCGCAAGCGTGATGAAAGGAACAAAGGATGATGCAGCTATGCCCTGATCCGGCAAATACTTATGCACATGGATAACTTCACTGCCAGGAGTATTTCTGCTGGCAGCAACTGTGCACTAAAGTGTCAGCAGACTTTAAGTCATAGGGCCTGATTTAAGCTCTGCCCGAGTCGGTGCACAAACTCTGACACGTTTCAGGCAGGGACTTTGCCAGTACTTACTTAGGGAAGCATTTTAGCGCTGCTGAGTTTACTTGCAACCTAATCCTGAGCATGCACAGGCTTTTCCGGGCTCCAAGCACACGCTCCAGCCACCAGAGCTGACAGTGATTGATGACTTGATTCAATCACTATCCTGTGAAATTACCTCTGGCGGGCACTGCCAGGTGCAGCAGCGCAGCTCAGCCCGGCTCGGCTGTGCCAGCACCGCGCTGGCCCCGGGGCAGGGATGCCCGGGGATGCTCTGCAGAGCCTCCCCTGCTTTTGTCCTGCTCTTCTCCAGAAATGATGTCTATGGTGAAGGAAACTCCCAGGGACCACAATCCCATGCCAGATAGGCATTTTCCAACCCTGCGGGGGGACATTTCTACACTTCAATTAGCCCCTTAATTGAGCTATTTGCAGGGGAAAGCTCAAGGGAGATGAACACCTATTTCCTAGCAGTTTAACTACCACCAAATCTAAAGTCCCTTAAATAGGAAGAAATATAGTGTGTCTCCAGAAACTTTGTCACAGTGAACTGTTTAATATTTTCCTGACACAGTAACGTTAGTATCATCAAACTGTGGTATGAAAAACATTCAATTAAAATTGAGTTTTGATTTCATGATTTTTTTTAAATGTATCTTTAGTGTGCATTCCCTCCAACTACTTCTAAAGCAAATAGCTAGTTGAGTTTTCAGGCCAAATATTATGGACCCAATTCTCTCTTTGTGTCAAGTTTAAAAATAGTATAACCACAATGCTTCAGTGTTGTAAATTTATGGGGGAATGAGAAGGACAACATTAAAACAATCCTTAAAACTATAATAGGATGTGTACCTCAGGTAAATATATCAAGGGGATATCTGGAAGTTTTAGGCCTAAGTTCAACTGGACTTTGCAAGCAGGGCTGTTGCAGGGCTGAGTGCAGCCCTCAGCCCAGCCTGTCCTCCAGTCCCTCTTGCAGAGCAGGTGATGGATGTGCAGGAGGCAACAACCCTAAATGGAATTATAGGCTGGTTTGGGTTGGAAAGGACCTTAAAGATCACCCAGTTCCACTCCCCTGTCATGGGCAGGGACGCTTTTCACTAGACCAGGTTTCTCAACAAAACATCTCCTTCAGAACACCCCAACCTACACCACACCAAACTACACAGAGCAAATCAGGTGATTAGAACCAGCCCTCCACAAATGTCTGTGTGTCTGCCACAGCAAGAGCTCTGTGCTGAGGTCCTTGGTGTTCCCTGGATGTAATGTTCCTTTATGGTCCTTCCCATAGCAGTGGGACTGTGACTATAACCCTAAACCTGAGCTGTGACTCTTAGGTCGAGCTTTTCTTTAGAATAATTCCCACAAGTGTTGTCAAAGCCAGAATTAGCATAGCTATGGGGCCTCTGCAAGTAACTGCCACAGAGAAGTTGAGAGGCTTTTTTATGATTCTTCAGTAAACCAGACCAACCATGCATTGAAAGTCATCCCAAAGGCAAATTATCTTTACGATCAAGGGACTTCAGTTGTTCTGGGCAGTTTTCCATCAGGGCCTTACAGGGAAAGCTGCTGCAACATCTCACTTCTCTGTGGGATGACTGGACACAAGTAATAAACACCCGAGACTGGTGTTTGCCCTGATTTTCATCTCCTGTCTCCTGGTTGAAATAAATGTGCTGTCACATGATAGGAGTAGCCCATGAGACTTTTGTATTATTATATCCAACTTGAAAATTAACTCTAATGCGAGTTGCACACAACACCAATGAAAGTAACCATTAATTGTTAATATAAACTATTAATGAAACACCAGGATGAAGGTCAAAGTGCATGACTGAAACCTTCCAGCAAATGAAAAAATTATTTTGCCTCTTGCTGGGCATAATTATCATCAGAATTTCATCGACTTTCTGATCAAACCACTTCCCTCTGCACTGACCTGTTCCACCACTGCGGTAAATCTGCTTGCCAGAACTGGTATTTGCTTTTCCTTGTCCACCAAGGTTTTTATTAGCACAGTGGATGTCTGTGAGAGCAGAGAGCTGGCACCCTTTTGCCTTTGTTCCTATGGGAGCTTTTTTCCCCCTTTCCATTGTCCATTACTCACAATAAATTTGCATTGACCTGGCTCCCCATAAATTATCCTGTCTCCTGCTGCTATGTCCTTTAAGTGTCCTGGTTCACATGTCACAGGGCCATGACGTGGTGGACACACCTGAGGGCAAGCAGCCCAGAGTGAGAGCAGGCCCTTTCCCACTTCATGCAGGTCAAATCATCAGGGAGATGACAAGTTGGGGGGGATGCTCTGGAATGACTGTCAGTTTTTCCTTCCTCCTGAGCATGACAGTGTGATCAGTCTCCCCCTAGCAGTCTTACTTCAGTAATTTCTCATACAGGCTTTGACTGCTCAGCTACTTAATGTTCAATTTTTATTTATTTTTTTTTTCCACACACAAACACACACAAGAAGTCTTTCCCCAGACAACAGGTTAAACACTTTCTTTTTCTATCAGAAACAGAAATCCTAGCAAGTGAAAAAGACTGGACGTGAGGGTAGAAAGATCCTGGTGGATTTTGTTTCTAACAAATCCTAAAAAAATTTTAGAGGTGCAAGAAAGATGCTCTTTATAAACATTCAATACTTTGAGGAAATCTCAGACGTGCTGATCTGACTCAAGATTGTTCAACAGTAGCACCTCTGGCTCAAAGGTTTGCTGTTACCATCCTTGCCCTAGCTTCAGGTGCACTTGGAGGTGGACTCCAGGACTCCAGGGACATTGACTTTACCCTGCCCACCTTCTCCATGCTCTGCTGGGCAGAGAAGTGCAGCATCTGGCTCTGTGACCACCCAACAGTGCTTGCCAGGGGTGTGTGGATTGCAGGGGACAGGGCTGAGGCCAGGCTGGGCACCCCACCACCCCTGCCAAGCCAGGCTGAGACAGCAGCTGCCCGGACTCAGAGCTCTGAGTTGCAGAGGTGTTAAACCCACTCCTGGATTTGGATATATTTTAGTCCATTTTTTGGAGTTTCCTAAGACAGAAGAAGTGCCTGGGATCAGTCAGTCCCAACAGCAGGGGTAGGTGCTGCTCTGGAGCAATGTCACAGCTGTTGATGGGCAGAGGTAGACCCAAGGTGCATGGGAGTTGCATGAAGTCCAAATGACCAATAAATAGAAGTTCCCATGGCTGAGATTTATTGAACCAGTTGGCTATGGTGGTTATGTTGATGGTTATGTTGGTGAGGACTTCAGCAGGGCTTGCTGACCTAATTATACATGATTTTATGCCAGTGGACTGCTGAGAGTGTTTGCATGTCTCTGTTTGCAGGTTATCTGTAGAGTTACCTGATTTTCCGTGAAGAGCATGACCCATCTGCATGGATCTTTCTTGGTTTGGTTTCTTTTTATTTTTACTCTGTATGCTTTTTTTTTTTTTTTTTTAAGGAAGCAAGGGTACAACCCTTGGGTTGCCTTTACCAGGGGAAAATACTGTGCCGGTGCTGTTAGCATGGGCATGTGTGAGCTGCTCCTTTGAAGAGAAGGTCCTAATATGTTAAGGTATGCCAGGCTGTGACAAGCTGAAATCTCAGCTGAAGAGCCCTGTCAGATCTGTTCTCTCATCCATGCCCTCCCTCCGTTCAGACCCTGACCTTCCCCATCAGATAAGCAGCACAGATCTCGGCCCTGTTCCCTCTGCAGTCTCAGCTCATTAAAAATTCATTGCCTAAAGTGAATCTATTCTGTTGCTGCTGAAGTGTTATTTACCTCGGCCCGGATTTCCTCAGGTTCTGACAATTAAAGAGGGTCCAAGGAGAGGGCTGAGTCACGGGATTAAGGCTTGGGCAATAATTCTCTTGTAGCAAGAGATGATCATGTAAAGCCATAATTTCCCAGCTGCGTTTTGGTTCCTCTTCAGTGCTTCATTAAAGGTGGTGACTCAACAGAAAGGACTGAGGCACAGGTTAACAAGAATCCCTCCTTTTGTGGGATTAGAGCCTAGCATAGCCAGGCTCTTTCAAAGGCAGGAGATGTTGTCAAGCATCATTAGGAAGCTGTTTTAAACAAGAGTCATAAAGCACCCTTTGCGGTCAGACCAATTTATTAGAGAGGCGAGTGAGTGGAGGCAAACAGGGTAGGAGAGAAATAGATGAACAATTTGCACGGCATTGATAACAAAGCAGTTCACCAGATCCAGAGCTGCTACCATTAGAACAACTTAAAAGGATTTTGCAAAAATCCCAGGGTGTTTTTCGTTCTGGATGAAAGCGGAGACTCTGTGGATGGTGCTGGCAGACAGCGGCAAGTCTTGAAATCAAGGTTTGTGTGCAGGTTAACTGTTTCCCAGCCTCGTGGTTATTCCTTCCAACAAGTGAGAATGGGAAGAAACCGGACTCTTGTTGTGCCCCAGTGATCCTGAAAACCCCCACGAACTCCAGCTTGGATGGCCCTTCACAAAAGCTGAGCAGCTGGGGAGGAATCCGGGGCTTTTCCTCAGGGAGCCCTGGGGTAGGAATATAACCTGCCTTCCTTTGGGAAGGTGAAGTATTTACAGTAATTTCTCAGACAACTTCTGCAAGTATTCTCCAGCAATGTGCAGTTTGAAGGGCTGTTGGAGAGACTTCAGACATTATTGGATCTTTGATAGTGTCTGGTTTTGGAAAGAAAGTAAATACTCTTCTTGGGTTTGATATGGGGGAGAAAAGAGGGAAAGAGGGAAATGAAAGAGGAACAGATGAATAAAAGCTACTTGTTTGGAAGTAGGTAAGCAGCTTTATTATACAGTTAGCATGATGGACTATGTACTGTGTTTGTTTATTGAACCAACGGCATAAATCTAAATGAACCAGTAGCTCAAATCTAAACCAGCTGTGGCTGAAGGTAGAGGAATGCCAGATACTAATCATCCAGACAGCACCAGTCCTGGCCACAGGGCTTCCCCCCACCCTCGTCATTGTTGAGAAATGTGCAGTAAAATCCCATTTGCTTTGCATGATGCTTGGGCCACACAAGCCCTGGCTCTGGCAGGCTGATGGGAGCCCCACGGAGAGCCCCGTGGCTCCTGTGTGTATAAATGTTTTTTTGCCTGGGGGAAGGACAGGGCCTGGCAGTGGGACAAGCAGGGCAGGAGTTTGGATGGACTGTTGTTTTTGGAGTGGTTCCTTCCACTCTGTTTAGAGGGCTCTTGCTGGAGCATGTTTGGAAAGAAGCAATGCTAATGTTGCAGAGACACGGACAAAGGAGCAGGGTAATCATGCTGTCTCTTCAGAGACTGAAGGGTAGCTGTTCATCAGGAGGGAGGCTCTTTGGAGTGGAAAACGGTGGTCAAAAGTACATCTCCTGGCTAGGAAGGGGTTTTTATTTTGTATTCAATTATTCATATGTGTTAGCTGGTTTGCAGATGAAGCTGCATCTCCTCCTTCCCTCCCTCCTTCCCTGCTGCCAGCGCACACCACGAGTCTGCAGTGTGGGGTTGGGAGCTGGGAGTGCCCTGGCTGCTCTTCTGTGCTGGGATGCTCTTGGACAAAAAGGATGTTGAAACTGAGGTATCTAATTTTGGGATCCCTAATTTCTTTCAGGGCTCTTTTCACATTCTTCCACCGCATTTGTGTTTCTCCAGCAGAAACCTTTCTTCCCCTCCTAACTCCAGAGCCCTTTGCAGGGAATTCCTGGGTGGGTGCTCACAAATGCCACTGGCCCCTTTTCCTGGGCGGCAGCAGAGGGGAACAGCACACGGCTTTGCACAGGGGGCCCTGGCAGAGCAAGGGAGGGACCCGGAGCATTGTCTGGATATAATTTAGGCACTATAAACAGAGGCAGCGAGGGGTCACGCTTTCTATTCTCATTGTACCCCCTGCAATGTCTCTGCTAACTGGTGCATACAACTTGAACTCTTGTAAAAATTAGCAGAGAGCACAGTACCGGTGACAGAAAGCTGAACTTTTCCAACAGCAGGCTCTCAATTCGCCGTGTGCGCTGAATCCACTTAAACTTTAAAGAGACAGCCTGCTTCCTATTCTTTCCACCGCTTAGCTTGGAAATGACTGCGGCACTAATTAAAAGCAAATAGTTTAATCTCGTTGCGTCAGGAAGGGAGTCTCTGTTCAGAGAGAGGAGGATGATGCTCCTGCCAAGGGGCGGCAGCGCGGGAGCCCCGCGGGCGGCGGAGCCGAGCGAGCGCCGCTCCATCAATCGCGCCCGCCGGGCCGGATCCAGCGCTGCCGCTGCCAGCAGCCACCGCGGCCGCCATCCTGAGAGCTGTGTTGACTCATTATAGAATAATAATAATAATAATAATCCGAATTTCCTTCGCGAGGCGGCCGCCGGGTGCCGGGCTGCGGCGGCACAGATGGATTCCTCGCCTCGGCGCTACCGAGGAGCGCCGGCGCTGCGCTCGCCCCTTCCAGCTCCAGCCCGGCTCGGAGCGCCCGCGGATTTAACGCTCAAACCCCAGAGTTTGTCTGAAATCTACCGCGAACAAGTCCTTCATCCCCAAATTTCCCATCCGAACAGAGAAAACTCCTTGCCCCTGCACCCACCAAAACTTCTAGCTGATGCACTTTTCCTCACACGGAGAAGCATTATGTATTTATTTTTTTCTGATGTTCATATCAGCCTGCACTAATGATTTCATATGACCTCAGCATAATAGAATAGGGCCTTTTTTTTTTTTTTTTGCTTTCTCCCCAAGTTTACATTTGCACGCAAGGATGTGTAACAACACAGAGAATTGATTTCTTCCCCTGTATTATCTTTGGATAACATGCATACCATCTTTGCTGGCTAACAAAGAAATAGGAAACCTCTCTTCTTTTACTTCAGGATACCCATATGACACCCTGTTCCTGTATTTACTCTAAAGCAGCTGGGCATTGATAGCAAATTAACTAAAAGCCATAGAAGAAATCCATACCCATTTTCCTCCCTACCATGTGTAAGGAGAATGAGTACAATGCACCTTTTTTTAGCAAGATTTTTATTGAGTTAGATAATATGTCAATGGTTTTAAATTTAAGTCAATTGCGGCAAGGCCACATTTTTCCTGTAGCAGGCCGGAAAAGAACAGTGAATAGAGAAAATTGGAGTCACTGTGGATTGGAGTGGGGTTTGCTGTGTTCAGCTAAAGTCCAGCATAAACTGATGGCATTTTGCATCAATTAAGAAAGTTTATTTAAGGCAGGGAACTGGTTTGGGTTGGTAGGGTGGTTGGGTGCAGGTGCTGCCTCTTCTCCGTCAGATCCCTGTGGTGGAGGTGCCTTCAGGCTGATGGGTGTTGTCCCTATATATTCCCGATTTTGAGGCATTGGGGGTTTTTTGAATTTGGGTGACAGCTGAGCCTTGGCATGCAATGCCCTCAATATCTTTGTGCCTTCATCTTGACGGACTGGGAGAACTTTGCAGCTCTCCAGTGGCAAACAGCACAGTATTTCTGAATTTTAATATATGAAGAGCACTCAAAATTTCCATCCCATCTCTGTGGGGATGCCCAGGGTGTGCTCAGCACATTGTGGGCTCCCCTGGAGCTCCAGGATCAGCAGCTTCCCAGCCCAGCTGGCCCAGGAAGGACAGATGGCACCAGGAATCACACCTCTAAGGTAGGAGGCTGCTGGAATACCAAACCAATGCTCTGACACGTGAAACCTGCACTACCAGACTCTTTTAGAGAAAGGTCACAAATGCAAATCAGAGGAAGGTGGCTTCCCAGCAGTTCCTTGGTGAAAAGGCTTTGCTGATTGCCAGTGTGGTGTGGCACACTGCAGCAGACCTGGCACGGCTGTAAGGGCAGGGCTGGTGCTCCCAGAGCAGGTGGTGTGTGTGGCAGGGCTGCTGTGGTGGCCAGGTTCCTTTGTGCTCTCTGCCAAGAGACTCCTGGGTAAAACCAATTTTTGGCTGCTTCTTTTGCTGTAAGAGGATGAAGACAACTAAACAGCTTTGTACCGTGACCAGCTTTGCAAAATGGTGCTGTGGCTGTGACAAGGGGCCTCCAGGGCACAGCCCATGTGGGTGACACTGCAGTGACACTGTCTGGGCTGGATCCTGCACCAGCTTTGTGCTGATGGGATTCCCTTCACCTCGGTGTTATTTTAATTTACAGCAGTGTAAATTTAAGCCTGACCTTGCTTAGCGGCTTGGTGTGTTTTTCTCATTCCCTGTGTAAAATGGAGATCTTTGCAGGAATTTGGTGGCTGTAAGTCTGGTGTCCAGCTGTTTCACACAATATCTCTGGTAGAAAAGCTGAGCATCGTGGATTTTGCTGTCTGCACCTTTTAGCAGAGGAAGCATTAGTTTTAATGGGTAGCAGCCTATGAAATAATAACTGTGTCTTCATTTATTCGAGTGCTGCAGCATCCTAATTAAGCTTAACAATATTATAAAGCATGTAACATGAACCAAATCAGATATTTTGCCAATTTCAATACTTCTACTTAATAAACCTGAAGCCTCTCCTGTTTAAATGTCTATCCAGGAAGGCTGAAGTCGAAGCAATGTTAAAACCATTGTAAGAGGGAGGGAGGGAAATGAGGATTATATATAGACTCCCTAGAATTGAGTCCTTGGTTATTACATTGTGTGTTATTTATGCTTCCCTCTTATAATTCTGTTTTACACTCCTCTTTTAGTATTTGTGCTCCCACTTTGTGGATCACTGTATATCCACTGTGTAGTACCCTGTGAGCACTTGTAAATGCATTGACTCCCACAATTATAATTTTTTCATTCCTAAAGAATCCACAGCAGAGATAAAGATTTTTCATATTTTTCTGCATTTCGCATCTTTAAACAGCAACTTGGTGACAGCATCTGCTTCAAACTTTCCAGAACTCTGCCATAAAATGAAGATAGACTATTACTGTTATAGATTTTATATTCACTCTGTTTGCTTTAAAAGGGTGTGGGGACATGTATGCACAATGTGTGATTATTAGAAATTCTCTCCTACATTTGTAAAGCCCCAGACTTTTGTCTGTTTAGTGATATATCATGGAAACAGAGCAAACCATTGCCTCGTGCATGAATGACCCTGTAGTGTTTGTGCTGATCTTTATATGTTTTTTCAACACGTGAAAAGAGAAGGCTGTGAAGTGATATTTTTCATTTCCTGATAATTGTAGTAGGCAGTTACCCAGAGTGAATGAAGTGAGCTGTGCTTCAAATGCGCATTTTCTGTTCAGATACAATCTTTCATAGCATTAGAATGGGGCATTGCTGCATTAAATGTTGCTGTTGTAGATGGCAAATGTGGAGTCCCCGGTGCTGATAAAGAGCAGGGAGCCCATGAAGTGCATGGTGCAGTGACTGGAGAGGGGAAAACAGATGCACATTAACAGATTGCAGTGCTTTCTGATGATACAGCATAAGAAAACATAATGGAGGGACTATTTGTGACTGTCCTGAGTAGTAGGTGACAGGATTGGTACTTGAGTTTCTCTGTTTTCATTCAAATATCTGACTCCCAGACCCAAAAAGGAAACAGAGTTGAGGCAATGTGGGTGACCAGCAATATTAATTACTAAAATATTGCTTTTTGAGCAGTCTGGCTAAAAAAAAATTGAGAAGTCACCCAGAAACTGCATCATTTCACAAGGTCCAGAAGTGAGGGTCTTCAATGGGAAAGGTGGGACAATCTCTGCCTTGATTCACTAGAGATAAAATATAATACCAAAAAAAGGTGTGTAAGACCCTCAATGGGTACAGGCTGGTTTAGCTTATCTCAAAGGCAGTGCATCAGTTTAGATCAGCTGAATACTCTGGTTTCAACAAAGGTTGGGTTGAGAACTTTGTGAAAGAGCCTCCTCTGAGAGTCAGAGTATCAATTCCTACCTTTGTAAAGGACCCAGACCTTGAGTTTCCTGTTAATCTGGCAAGTTTGACACTTCTGCTCAGGGTTGTTACTGCCAGGGCCTGACACAGCCTTTCACACTGAGAGTTCCCTGGCAGGAGCAGTGACCATTTCATTGCCCGTTTCTTGCTGCAGCGCCATGCTCCCATGGCTGGCACATCCTGCTCTTGTCCCAGGTCCTTCCACCCCAGCTTCCCAAGTGAACCCTGCGTCCCTTTGTGCCATTTCTATTTTTCACATACTTTTATGTGAAAACAACACTGCCAGCCATCCCAGAACTCTGATCCACATCTATAGATGGTGCAGCTGCCTGATCAATTTTATTGATTTCCTTCAAGTGCCTCTGTCAAAATGATCACAGAGTGCTAGACTGTTTTCCAAATCTGTAGGCACACTACTGGACTAATACATTCTTTTGGTATCTCTACATATCTCCTAATTTTAAAATTCTTTTTAATAATGTCATCTGCATTTATTTTACTTTTTTAAGGAAAAGGAACAAATCCGTTTGGATAGCAAAGAATTGATTATGTCTGTCAATTGGACTGATTTGTTTGTACACAGCAGAAGTCCATGCAACATGATCTTTTAAAACAGTTGTTCAGGTGTCTAAGTCAAGGGGTGGGCTATCATCAGGTGTAATTCAGTAGTGGATTCAGTGGCTTTTAGAATAGAAGGGTGTGTGAATAACACTATGAAGCTACAGCTCAACTGGGCAATTTATTTCAATGTTGCTAATGATGGGTGGAATAGAGTTGCTTGCAGCACTTTCTCAGTTCTGTACCTTCTTCTGTGAAGATGATGGACTTAAGGGTTATGCTTTACTTTGCAAGAATTATTATTATTATTATTATTATTATTATTATTATTATTATTATTATTATTATTATTATTATTAGTGCTTGTTAGCTATCCTCTTCCTGTCCCAAGGAGTTGGATTTTATGAGCTGACATTGGTGGCTGGGAGAGCAGATGGAAGTTGAACTGTTTTTCCCCTGGAAGGTAAAATGTTGCCAATAGCAAAGGCAAAGTGTGTGTGGAGGAAAATACCTCTGGGAGGGGAGAAATTGAGCACAGAGGTGCTGAGCAGGATCACGATTATTTCCTTCCTGTGATGTCCTGCTAATGGTGACAAGGCCTTGTCCTTCGTTAACACCTGTCAGAGGCAACATCCAGGGCTGCAACCCAGCCAAAACTCTTGGCAGATTTTTCACTTCCTCTTGTTTATTGTTTTCACTGAATCTCCTTATTCGTGGTGGTCCCAATGCAAGTGAAAGGTGAAGGTTTGTGACACTGAAAGCCGTGGCATCTTATCAGCAAAAGGTTGTGATAAGGCATTTCCTTCCTTGAAAATGCACAAAGGGTCTGGGCTGGGGAGTTCTGCTCCCCCCAGCCTGCAGGGATTCCCCTGGAAATGTGCAGAAGCCACCTGGGGTTGTTGGGCTTTTTGTTAGCACCAAAGCCTATGTGTTTCCTGGAGAAATGCTGTGGATGCTCTGGAATTTAACTTAATAAATACAGATAATACAGTTTCATTAATGTATCACAAAAGGGCTGGTGTAGCTCATCTTAATTCTTTAATTTCCTGCTTCTCTTCTGGCTCCTTGTTTGTCTTGGGAAGGGAATGGAAACCATGAATTTCCCTGTATGCCTTGGCCCATCCCTGCTGCTACCACAGCCCCTGAGCTTGGTATCAGTGCTGGTGGCCTCGCTGTGCTGAGGCAGTGTCAGCTTCCTATTCTGCAGGGAATGGCCCTCTGTGTGTTTGCTTGGGATATAAGAATATGAAAAATTGCTGATCGTAGATCATCTCCATAAATCTTACAGACAATAAGTCATAAAACCTTGTGTCCTTACATATGGCAGTAGCCCAGGGACAGCTTCGCCAGATGTGAACAACAGCCCCAGAAACAAAAAATCAGTTGAAAAACTTCTCCTGCTGTTTACATTGCCTGGAGTTGAAGCTGTGTCTTGGGAGGGCTGGGGCTGGTGCTGTTACTTTTCCCTTTTTTATTTTCTTTAATACCTTAGAGTTACACTGACATGTCTATTGCATGGTGAGAATTCCCCATGCACTAATTAAAAAGCACTATCATTTGTTAACTTCTCCACTGCAGCAGGACAACAGGCTGGCAGGCTGTGAGGAGACCTCCAGGTACTCCTGAGTTTCATCCATCTCCCCCGCCCAGCATCCCTCCTCCCACCTCCAAACCCAGCACAAGTGATTTTCTCCCAGGCAGCCTAAAAGAAAGGCAAGCAGGTTATGGTCTGGAGATTGTCTTCTGTCAGTAAGAGAGACCTGGTCAGGTTTTTCCCCCCCTGCTTTGCATATCTATCAAGGCAAATTAAAAGAGACACAGGAAGGGGTCTTATTGTCTAATAATCCTGCCAGGTTTTAGGTCTCTGTTCATGAATGGAACTGAAGTGTTCCAGCAGCAGCAAGCAAAAACCAAGTGAAGTTAGCTTTGCTCTGCATTTGCATGTAGTGGTTGAGGCTGGGATTGCTTTCCCCCTATGATGTATCTCTGCTTTTATTGTCATTCTCTTCCCTTTGTGACTCTGTCCACAGAAAAAAAATGAATGTAAATGCAGCAGACACTTTACAATAATTCTCTGTGGGGTAAGGATTGAACAGAGGCACTCTGTGATTTACCATTTCAAAGTGCTCACGCTTCCAGCCCGAAACGCTGGAGCTTTATCACAGAGGGGATGCTGTCCCTGCCTGCACGCAGGGCTGGAGCCACAACCACCTTCCCCTGGTGCCTGCAGAGGGACCCTCCCTCCTGCTCAGCCCTGCTGGGAGCTGCAGGAAGCCCTCGGTGCTGTGGGGAGAGATGGGGATGGAGAATGGGGTCTGCAGGTTGTGTTCTCCTCTTCCTGCTGCCTGCATACCTACCCAGGGATGAAATTTC
>WBNQ01058471.1:27962-75140 GCA_013401375.1 Spizella passerina
TGGGAGTGTGATGTGCTTCAGTGGGAACCTCTGCAAAGGAATCTCCTTTCTCACCAGCTCTGCTGCCTTCTCTGGTCAGTCACAGTTGCTGACTTCAGAGCCAAAACCAACTTTTTAATGCAGTTTATTTCAATGAAGAGACAAGGAGTGGGGAAATGGGAGGGTGCACATCTGCAGAGGTTGGTGGAGGGGGTGATGGGGCCAACACTCTGCTGCAGGTCCCTCCTGACCACAGCTCAGGCAGCACTCATCTAAGGGGCTGTTCTTTGAAACTTTTCTTTGCAGAAGCTGGTTCACAGAGAAAACAATAAAGAGCAGAGGTATCAGAGTCCTGGTTCTGCACCAGCCTCTTATTTTCTCCCTCCTTCCACTTCCTCCTGTAATTGTATTTCCCCTGTGCACTGACAGCAAATTGGAGTTGGGTGTTAGAGGCACAAATTAGAAATACATCAACCAATGTAACAGTGACTCTAACATCTGTCAAGTGAAATCTGTTATAACTCAAGTATTATTTGTTGCTGGATTAAATCAGGTTGTATTTAATATTGTACAAGCAAGTAAACCTAATTCCTCCTTGTTCTTTTTATAAAAAAAACCCAAAAACCAAACAGACCCTTGTGTGACCTTTTAAAAGAATTGTATTTATTTATCTTTAGGGGGATCATCTGATTTGGTCCTAAGCCTTCTCAGAAGAGTTCTCAACATGTGCTGAAGTGTTGTTAATGGTTTTTACCCCAGTTAGCAGTGAAAGGTAGATCTTAAAAATAGCTGAAAGCCCAGATGAACCAGCTTTTGGCAGAGGCTGGGAGAGAAGGGAAGAATCAGTATTTGGATGCAATGGTTGAGCATTGACTAGCAAAAGAATCGAGATTTGGACTGCTGAGCACTTTACTGTGTCAAAATCTTTACAGATTTTCTTTGTCGAGGTGAGGTTATATCCTTTATAGCAACATTTGGTAGTTGCTTTAAATTATTAAAGGTATTTCATAGGGCTGTAGCTCTTGGAGCATTAGTTTGCAAAGAGGGCCCCTGCCTGTATTCTTAAGGTAGGTTAATGATGACTTTCCTAGTGCAATGTGTCCAGGACACTGAGGTTAATAAAACCCGTAGCTCTTCTTCATGACTATCATGGGATATTTAATGTTCAGGAGTGTGCAAGACCTCAGCTTAATGTTCCATATGAAGAATAGTGCTGCCAAGCACTCATCATCCCCAGCGCCAGCACAGGACATTAGAGGTGCGAGGAATGGGCCCAGCACGCTCGGGGAGAGCTCAAGCACCTCTGAGCGTGGTCATCCTCCTTCACAGAACCACAATTGTTTAAGGCTGGAAAAGACCTTTTAGGATCACAGAGTGCAGCTGTGACAACGGTGCTCAGGGCAAGGGGCTGGGCCTGCCTGGTGGTCCCTGGTCCCTGCCTGGGCTCAGGGTTTTGCTGGAGAGGGACGAGCCCCAGCCTCAGTGCAGCACAGCTGATGATTCATTCTGAGCTGGCTCAATCAGAGCGTTTGTTTATTTGATATAATCTCTTTATTTTCATCTTTTCCTCATCTGCTGCCACCCCCATTTGAGAACAGGAAGGAATTTTTTGGGGGCTGAGGAATAATGAAAGATTCATATGGCGGGGCAGAGTTTGCTCTTGTGAAAACTCAGAAACAAAGGAAGAAAGAAGGTGGGTGTAAGGGGGAGTTAATTTTTCCTTTCCTCTTTCGCCTCTCTCCGAAAAGAGCTTGAGACTTTAAAATAGTCCAGCATTGTTCTGGGACTTAGAGGGCTTTTCTAGCTGTGAATATTGCAGCAAATACCACAGCAATGACAGTATAGCACTGTCTGTATTCTCTCTGTGCGCTGGCTGGACAGGGATTTTTCATTTCATGCATCATTTACAGCCTTCTGCATTGATCTACAAAGTCAGAGCATGTTGCTAGCACAAAGGGAGAGAAGAAAGGGAAGAGATAGGCCTGAATGACAAAGTTCAGATCTGAAATCAAGTCTCTGTTCAAACTTCCCCAAAGCATGGTTGTGCCTTACAGTTTACCTCATGCTACAAGAAGGACAGTTCACAAGGCAAAGATCAGATACAGATTTGAGCCAATTTTTAAAGCCCCTTAAACTCCAGAAAAATTGAGCCAGCATTGTATCATTACAAGGAAAGGTCAGAACCTTTGGCTGGGATTTCAGACCCAAGAAGTGGTCACTGGGTATCTGTCTATTGGGAAATGGTTGTGTTGGCCGTGTTTGACACATTTTTCCTGTAAGTAAAAGCAATGGGATATTTCAGAATATTATAAAGAGTTTTTCTTCATGTTTTAGTTCACTTATGGTGGAGCTTCTCTTATGCTGCTTGCCTTTAAAATAAGACATAGGTTATCAAAAAATAGGGCAGAGCAGAACTGGTTTGCTTGTCCCATCCAGCGCTTTTTTTTTTTTTACTCTTTACCTGGAGAATATGCATAAACTGAAAGAGAAGTATCTTTTATAATTTATCATATTTTCCAGGTGTATTTCATGCCAAAATCCCCTCCTTTGGCAAAATCATATCTACCAGCACAGAATTTTTTTTTTCAATTAAAAAGGTAGCGTTTTGTGATGTACATTTTTTAAAAACTTCTGTCTAGGCATGTTTCATACACATGCAATTTTGCTTTATCATAGTAACAAGCATTCTAATCTCTCCCATCTGCTTTAATGAACTGCTAGTATAATCTTGTCATTTTGGTTCACCATACCTTGCCATTCAATGAGGTCTCATTTCCCCTGCCAATTGCCCAGGGCTATTAGTCAGCAGCAAAGCTCGCTCACAAAACCAACCCCAATCAAAAGCAGCGATGCCATGAGGTAGAAAGTTTGTCTCAAGCTGCTCCTCTGGCAGCCAGGCGAGTTGTGCAGGTTCCTGGGGCAGGGCTGAGCCCAGAGCACCTGGCTTGGGCAGGAGCAGAGTGTCCCTGGATGGGAATGGCTGCTGGGCAGCGCTCCAGGCTCCCTGCACTCTGCCAGCGCAGGAGCTCTGCTGTGCCTGGAGTGGGGTCCTGTAAAGAATGGGGGCTTTGGACCAGTTGTCAAGATCAAGAGGGATGAGGAGCTTTAGGTAGTGCAGTGAGAAGGCACTTGGAGTGTGTTGGGTTTCTGCCCTCAAAAGCAATTTCCCATTTAGAACGAGAGAGAAAATTGTGGAGTTATGACCTGCAAGCCCCCCCAAAACCCTTTGGCATAGGAGGCAGAAGGAAGAAAATGCTGCCTATAGATCTGTGTTATATAATCAGTAAAAAGCAGGCTGGAAAAGGAGCAGAGGGCCAAGATCGTCTCTGTGATGTTGCCCAATACCCTGGCAAAATCTGGTGATCACTTGCACAAACCCAAGGATCACTCTGGAGCAGCCCCATGGCCCTGCAGAGGTGGGCACACCCATGAAGGGCTGGGGATTCAAGGTGAAATCATTCTCCCTCACGTGTGCTGTGCACCCCAAAAAGCCCCAGGCTCGCTGGAAAGTGCAAGCTGTGAGGAATCCAGATCTCCAAGGAATGGCTCTCCCCACCTACACTGTTCCCTCTTCCCCAGAGCTGGGATTTGGGCAACACTTGCACCACCAGTTAAATATAGAAACCAGGAGGAGATTCCTGAGCCACCCACCTTTGGGTGTTTTAGGAAATGACTGGAATGTCCTGCAAAGGTACACCCCAAATTTTCCATGAGAAAGCTGAGCATGGTGTTAGGGGAATTCCTGCTGGCTGACAAAATGTCCTGGGATTTGCGCTTGGCCCCTGTGGTGTTTCTGCAGGCAGTCGGGTGGGCTGTGGAGCTCTCCTGCACACCCAGCCAGGTGCAGATTCCCCATGGACAGCACCAGGGCCTGGGGACCCTTGGGCCACCCTTACAGGGGCCACTGAGCAATGTCAGGTGGCCTCAACCCTCTGGTTCAGCAGAAAAGACATTCCAGGCAGGTTTCCAGTTCTATCATGTTAGAAAACTTCATTGTTTTCTAATCTACACACATTTAGCATCACAGGGTGTTTTCTGCTTTTCTTTCTTGAGTATCAGTAATGTCACCCCAAGTGGGTCCTTCTAGCTCATCATGAAATTGCCTCCTAGACTCAATGGCTGGAACCAGGCTTTGAGGTGTACAGGACAATCTTTGCTCTGTGAGAAGATGGCCTTTGCCAGAGATAAGGAGTGCAGAGCGTTGTGGTTGTGGGAGTGAATGAGAGCAGCCCCGTTGCCCTCGGTGCCTCCCCGGGCTGCTGCTGGTTGTGGTCAGCTCAGAGCCAATATCAGGCTGTGTCAATCAGCACTGCAGGAAATGGGCCCCTGACACAGAGCATTCCCACCCAAGAGCTCTCTGTATCATAGCTGATCTCCACACTTAGGATAAAAGTGTACTGGAGGGTTCAGAGGGTCTAAAAAACTTTATATATCTGGTTGTCTCCTCCTTCTGATCTGATGAAGCGAAATTTTCTGTCCTTCCCTTCTTCCTTCACGTGCCTCTGGTGTTTTTGCTTGTGGTACAGCTGTAATTACCTGTTCCATTCACCACTGTTTTGAATGTTTTTTAATGTTTTGGGTGACTGAGTATTCAAACAGAGATTATAAGGTTTAGAAGAATTGGAATCTCAAATGAGACAGCCTCAGAATTGTTACCCCGGGATTATTTTCTGTGTGGAAATTTTGGTGTCTGCTTTGCTGAGTGATGCAAGGCCAAAAGTGATTTAGGGGACTATCTCACACTCAGGCCTAATCTCATCAGCGAGAGTCCTCTTTTTAAAATACCTGGGCAGCAGAAGCCTAAAAAGTCTCCTTGAAAGATGAAGATGGAAGTATTTAAGATCTGGGAGACCAGAATAGGGCTTTGGAACTGGGCAGGGTGAGTTGTTCTTCTGTTCTCATCTTTGTTTTAAACTTTATTTTTAATCAATTCTCTAACTAATAGTGGTACTAACAAGAAATTATTATCAAACTTGATCATCAAGACTGGCAATCATTCCTCCAATCAGCAAACAGCTTCTCTCAATCCACTAAGAGATTTCCTGTCTCTTCATGCTCAGTTCCTCTCAGGTCACTTGGCCCTTGATATATTCTGGATGAAAAGGGAATACTTACAAGTAAGTTGAGCCAGTGTTTGTCTCCTCAGATATCAAAACTGACTCCCAGTTAAAAACACTGCGCTGATTAAACATATTGCTTTGGATTTTTTCTTTTTTTCCCTTTTTGAACCAGTGTTTCCACCTTTGTCAGTGACACAGACACTTTGCCATGAAAAACCAACAGGAAAGCCCAGTTCTTATCTGCTGTAATCTAATAAGCCGTCAGTGTGGAAAAAAAAGGAGGTCAGCCAAATGCGGCTCCTTTCAGTTTAAAATTCTGAAAATGACTCACTCCTTATTTAGTCTTATAATGAGCTCCCGCCCACTTAGGGCAAGCTTCTAATTTCAGTTGCTCTGGCGTAAATCCAGAGGGCTTCCATTGAAGTGGATGAGGCTGCCATTGATTTATGGAGCTGCAAAGGAGATCAGACCCTGGCCCAGGTGGGTGCTGCTGCCTGTCCCTGGGCAGAGCCCCCTGCTCCAGACTGGCTGGGACATGGCTCAGGGGACCATCCCTGCTCCTCAGAGCTTGCTGAGAAGTTTCTGATTATGCTCTTGATGTCAGAGTATCATCATTTTTGTATCTCTCTATGTATGGCAGTACCAGACAGTTCAGTTCTCTAAGTTTATTTTTTTTTCCTCTCAAAAGCCAAGGGTACCTCATAGAAATGTCAACTGTTTCAAAAGTGAAGATGAGTAGCACAGCTTCTCAAAGATTTTTAGTTCAGAATGACTTGGAGAGACATCAACAGTTAGACAGAAATGTATTGATTAAGTAATCCTCACTTTCTAGCTTTACTGCCCTGCTAAGGGGAATAAAATTTAATCTGTCTGTATTTTTAAAATCATTTTCTCTCAACGCCTCCGTTCTGTTCCTCTGTCTTGCTTCCTGTCTTGTCCCGTTGCTATTCTGCAAAACAAACCAAGGGTGTGCTTGAGATGTCTGACAGAAGTGATGCACAGGACACTGGGCACTGAAACTCCTGAACGTTTGTGGGAGGCTGCTAAGGGTTGGTGGCAGGGACTGCCTGGGGCCCTTGCCCAAATCTTGTCCTAGAAGCTCTTGGAGGGCTTTGTGAGTCACTGAAACCTTGAGGCTAGCCTGGTTAATAAAGGTGCTTCCCAGCATATCAGAAATTGTTCATATAAGCATCAGGTCCCTTGGCTTGGGTTGAGGGACAGCATCTACCCTGATGGCAATAAAAATGTCTGTAATAAGTATTTGAGCTGCTGGAAGGGAATCAGGGGTCATGGTCCTTCATAGCTGAGTGCAAACCTGTCCAGGGTAGGACAATGTGGCAGGACAGAGAATCCAGACCATTGTGCATCCAACATTGTGGCAGGAAGGACGGTGGAGAAAGTGCTGCCCTCCAGATCAAACTTCACCTAACACTTGTGTTAAGCAGCTGTATTTTTGGAGACAACAAGAGAAAAACCTCCCACCTGAAACCTTTCAGGATTGGAGGTGGTCAGGATGTCAGCTCTGTATCCACAAAACATCACCTTCAGAAGTGTTGAGAGCACATGAGAGCACATGGGTTTCAGTGTTGACTCAAATGAAGAGTGCCACCCACTCAAGCCCAGTGACATTTCCTGGGCTCCTGGCCTGCCCCTGGCCACGCTTGTGCCAGCACACACTGCTGGCAAAGGCTGCAGCACGTGCACCAGCCTCAAATATTCTATTTAGTGCTGACATTTGAGCTCCTGGAGAAGTGAGGTGGAGGCTGCTGCCTCGGCGTGGCTCAGTGAGACCTCATGTGTGAGACAGGAACGTCCAGGGTGAGTCGTGTTCAGGCACTCACCAGCATGGCCTGTCACAACCTGTTGTGTTTTGTTATGATTTAATATAATTCCTAGAAATTATTCTCTCTACACATGTTGGATAATTGCTTCACAGAAGGGCTGTTCCTGATCATCTGGCAGAAGCAAAGTTCAGGCTGAAGTCAGGGAGTTTTGGGCAGACAGGACAATTAAAATATTCTCAAGCAAATTGCTGTTTCCATTATGTTCAGTAACTTCCCATGAAAGTTTTTCTAGTAATTCTTTTTCTAGACTGTAAAAGAGGTAATATTTACTCCATGTGCCAGGCCAGATTGTTGGCAAGGGTTCTGTTATCTGGTTTAATGTGGCCTGGGTGTGCTGCAGAGAGTGATATGAGGCCTTGAGCAAGTTTTCCTTGGGAAATGCCTTGCCTTGGCAGCCTGAGATCTGCATCTTTGGAGTCCTTCACTTTATGTAGGACAGTGAGATGCCCTGGTGCTCTGAAGGGTCCAGATTTCTGTCCTTGCTGGGGGTGGGTCTAGGCTGGAGGAAGAACAGACATCCAAAAACAACTCTGATTTTCGATTTTTCAGAGTTCAGCTGGTTCCAAGAATGTTATAACATCATCGGAGATTTTCAAAGGATGTTATTGACAAATTTCAGTTTCAAACATGAGCTGCTTTCATGAGTGCTTATTTCGTTTGTCTCTTTTCCTCTGTTTCTCCTGAAATTGATGCAGTTCTGAATCAGTACAGTTTTGGAAAAACTTAAACCTGCTACAGCTATGAGTTACTGCATGCAGACCATTTGTTTGCTGTTTCATCACAGCATCACTTAAGATACCTTTGCAATACATACGCAGACCATAAAATAACATTTCTAAGCAAAGAAACAGTCCTTCCCCTCTGCAGATGGGACCAAATACCTTTCACATCCCATGTCCCCCCTAATTTGTACAGCCTTGAACCCTAAGAGCACTTTTCTCCCAGAGTACCCCCTGGCCCCAAATAAAGTAACTCTGGGCAAATTTGCCATAATAGCAATACATCTAGTTATACTAAACCTGTTTTATTGTAATTTTTTTTTTGAGTGAACAGAGCAATGGTGTTTTTTTTACCCTAAATGAAGGCACAGAGGGTTACCCAAGCCCCTGGGAAGGGCTCAGGCAGCTCTGCAGCCAGGGTTTGTTGTGAAGGTGCCCTGAGCTGGTGCCAGTCCCATCCTCCTCCATCTGTCCAGCAGGACAGGTGAGATGGCTTTTCCTGCCTAGAGAAGCCCAACCTGGGAGTTCAGCCCAACAGTGCTGCTACAGGAGACTGAGCAAGTGCAGGTCTCCAGGGCCTGAGTGGAGATATTTCAGTTCTTTTTCAATTGGTTATAATTAGACATGGAGCAGGTTGGAAATTCCCACCATCTGCTTTGAACCTTGCAGCACTAGAAAAGACACCCTGCTCTGAGGTGCCTCTCATCACCAACTGCAGATGAGTTTCCCCTTTGTAAATCTTCACCCCCAACCCCTTTGCAAACCCTTTCTCTGCTCCTGTTTTGCTCTCGTGCCTTTAGCTCAGCACGAGTGGTGTTCAAATGGAACTGGAAGCCCGGGCTGGTTTCCTGGAGGCTTTGTGGAGGTGATTTTGTCACTCTGCCAGCTGCAATCGGTCCCCAGGGCTGTCACCTACTGCCAGCACCTCGCTGCATGAAGCTGGGGTTAGAAAACCCAGGATGCAATTTAAAAAGAAAAAAAAAAAAAGAGAAAAAAAAAAAAGAGACTGCTTTTAAATTAAAACTTTCCACATAGTTGATCTTTTGGCAAATAATGATCTGAAATGACATGCCTGCTCTCCAAATCTAATTGTTAATTGGTCAATCGACCTCTAAGTGACTGGCATATTGCTCTGATCATCTGAAAGCCTTTTGGCACCGTTTCCCGGGCTCAGGTTTGCTGCTCGTACTTGTACAATCTGCTCGCAAAATGTCATCGCTCTGAATCACCGGGGCCGCGGCCAAGCCCTCCGGTGGCCGCGGGAAGCGCTCCCGGAGCTGCGCCGGGGCCGGGGCCGCTGCCAGGGCTGCCAGGGCAGGATGCTCTCTGCAGGCACAGCCGGGCACCAGCAGCACCACAAACCCAGCTTGGGACACGAGATGCCCAAACTCATCCATCCCTCGCTGCCCTGAGCAGCGCTGCCAGCCCAAAACAAGGGCAATTAATTTCTACCCCCTTATCACACCTCACAGATCTTTCAAGCCCTTTCGAAATTTCTTGTTTCCAGCTCCTGAATACGTGGGTTTAGTTCAGAAATCTGTAATTCAAACTTCAGGAACGATCACATTTCCCATGTAGGATTTTCATAGATGGTTTTTGGGCTGGCAGGGCAGGATGCTCTCTGCAGGCACAGCCGGGCACCAGCAGCACCACAAACCCAGTTTGGGACACGAGATNATTTTCTTAGTTGGTTTTTGGGCTGGCAGGGCAGGATGTTCTCTGCAGGCACAGCTGGGCACCAGCAGCACCACAAACCCCAGTTTGGGACACGAGATGCCCAAACTCAACCATCACTGTTCTGAGTAGCTGCTCAGCCCTTTATCAGATTTTAGTACAAAACAAGGGCGATTCATTCTTTGCCCTTATCACACCCTGCTGATCTTACAAGCCCTTTCAAAGTTTTTTGTTTCCAGCTCCTGCATGTGTGGTTTTAGTTCAGAAATCTGTAATTCAAACTTTAAGAGTGAACACATTTCCCATGCAGGTCTTTTCGTAATTGGTTTTTGGGCTGGGCTGGGCTGTGATGTGTAATTGTTAGCAGTTGTAAAAAAGATAACTCACATTTTTAAAAGCCTAACGCTTGCTCTGTGCAGATAAAAACTGTGACAAATTATGTTCCAAAAAAATCATAAAAGTGGAGAGACATGTTAATAACCAAAGGTGAAGTTTCATCTGAAGGTCAGCAGGAGCTATTAAAGTGGTCAGTAATTCCAGGTTTTGCCAGCAGCAATTTGACCATATCACTTATCTACTCTGGTCCATGCTTAAGCATCTCCCTCAGTGAAAAAATAATCCACTGAGAGTAATACTGGAGGTCAGAGGTAACTATGGAGAAAAAGCAATATTGTCAAAATAAACCAGGCTTTCAAGTACAGACATTCAGATTCCCAGCCCATTAAAATATTGTGACTTTGACAGTTTTTCCACACTGTTTGGACACATGCTTTAAAATATTGCTTTTCATTATGTTCAGATTAAAAGAAAAAAGAAAGAACAGATCAAGCAGATCACGTTAAAAAGGCTGTAAGGTAAGAAATGGCATTTCACATTGTCCTGTGAGCACTGGGTAATAAAAAGCAATTTTTAGTTTCAGAATTTCAGAGATGTCAAAATGCAATCAAATAATAAATGTGGATATAATGCAAATTTCATAAGGCAGGAGCTGGAATTGCAAAGCTCTTCTGCTGTCAGCAGGCTGAGGGAACCCCCCCTGCCTGGCCAGTGTAGCTGCTGGGTGGCACTGAAATGAGAGAAGAGCCTAGTTTTGCTTTTTTAGAGCTGGCATCCCCTGTAGGTGCTGGGTGAAGTCATGATCTTCCTGCTGTCTGTGCAAGGACTTCAAAAGCAGCAGCAGCAGCAGCTGAGCCTGAGTGCAGCTCTGTCACTGCTAAACTGGGTTCAGCCAAGCTGTGTTCAGCTGCTGGCTGCATCACCTGGCTGTACCTTGGGTTAGGCTGGGGCTGCTGTTTGAATTCCTGGGACCAGGCACTCAGGGGATACAACAGAAGAGGAGATATTTCTGATATTTCTCTTTATCTGTCTTGGCTGCAGGCAGTGGGGTCCAGGTGAGGTTGCACTGTGTGCATACAGCACCCAGACTAACAAAGTTTGTAGCTTCTGACCTCTCCTGGTTTATTAGACTCCTGAAGTTATCCACATTATCCAAAGACAGCCTCTCCTTCATGAATTTCATTATAAGTTAGTTATTATTGTGAGTAAGCTTGTGCTGTCAACATTTTTGACATGGAATATTCAGTGTGCAAGACATTTTCTGTGTGTTTGTGACATGTTGAATGTGTTTGCCTGTGTTGTGCATATGTTATGGGGTGTATGCCAGTATATTTTGGTGTAGTCTGTTAAGTATATTTTAGTACATTTTTTTTGTTCAAAAGAAACTTTCTGTGGTTAAACGATGCTTTGATATGTTCTAAAGGGCAAGTGTTCACAAAAACTCATAATGCATATTTCATGTAAAATCCTGGAACAGCTCTGATAAATATGGATTCTAGCTGGGTAATTTACATGTTCAAAACATGTTCTCTCATTTACATGTGAGACTGCAATGGTTCAATGCTGCAGGCACTTTTTTTACATATTCAGTGTACTTAAAAAAAACCCCAAATCCCAACACAAAAGTTTACAAAGTTTAATTTATAGCTCAACAAGGGAGCACGTAGCGAGGCGTGTAATGAAAATGTCCCGTTTACTTCTGTCACTCTGAATGCTCTCATTTTCTAACACTTGAGGCAATTCAATAACATTATTGATTCACACCTGCTCTGTAACACTGCCTTTGCAATGAGATCCAGCAGAAGAGAAACCACACATCTGCATGCACCTGAGACCTGCAGCACTTTGGGATTGAACCTGTTTAGTGTTCAGGCAGATGTTCAGGTATATAACCAACACTGTGTTCATGCACAATATGTGTGTGTTGTAGGCTGTGTAAATACAGAACATTTAGCAAATATTGTGTATCATGTGCATTTATCTCTGTGCTATCCAGTAGAAAATCCCAAGCTTTTCTATTTTGCGACAGGAAGGTATAAAAACAAAGCTCCTGTGTTGCAAAGCACACAAGGAGCCCCAAACTGAACCTTAGGACCAACACAAAAATTTTTTGGGTGGTGTTCCTCAGCTAACAGCTAAGCTGTCCAACCTGCACCATGAATCTGGAAAGGGGAGCCAGCAGTCTTGTCAGAACAGGATTTCTCTTCTGCTTCTGGCTACTTGCTATTAGTGATTTCTGGGAAAATCAAGAGCAGCCCCTTGATGCTGTTTTGGCTCTTACACTGTAATCCAGCCAAAAATCAAAGTACAAGAGGCCCTATAGCCTCTTCAGAGGGTTGGGATCTGCTTGGGACCTCAGTGGGGAAGACCTGGGGAAATGTTTCCCCCTGAATGGATTTAACACCACCTGAGTTTAATGCCAAAGCAATGTATTTCTAAAAACATCCATAGGAACACTAAGTTCAGGTTGTTAAATATCCTCTATCTACTCACTTAATTCCTTTTTGCTTTTCTGATTTTCTTTTTTTCCTGTCCCTTTGCAGGAGGGTTACTGAGACACAGTAATATCCAGTGGTGGCAATAATGGCACTTTTACAGCTTGCCTTAGCTAACCATTATCAGGCCACTCCATGCACAGAGTGGAAGGCACAATATTGCTTTAACACCCCTCTGATTTCCTTCCTCCCAGGGGGCAAATGCTCTGCAGAGAAACCTCCACATTGCTGACCACAATTGCTGTAATTTGTTAGTCTAATGGGAAAGCATACACAGCCTTCCAAAACTGGAAGTATAAAATAATATTGTGTGATACTTTACATAAATGGGGCTTGTGCTTGGAAGTGCCTCTGGTTGAGCTCTTCCCTGGGAGAGCCTTGATTACCTGGATTAGCTCTCCCTGGTAAGAAAAGCACTTTTTAATAAATTATACATCTGCAGTTAGTTGCTGCCTCACAAAAAAGGTTAAAACAGCTGTAGGAGGAGGTGTTCTGCATGAGAATCAAATCTGCAGGCTGAAGACTCATTTAGTAATTAAACTTGAGTTACCTAGAAACAAACACTGAGCGTCTGCAATTCTTGGACTCAAACTGTCCAAATAAAGGGAAAGTTTGGGGTTTACATCACTGATCCTCTAGAGAAACTGCCTGATGGCAAGTGACACTGGGACTGCAGTGTGGGATGGTGGCACAGGCAGGAGGGGCTGAGCAGCACCTGGCCCACTGCAAAGCCAGAGCTGGGGTTTTTAGGCATCAGAGCTGAATCTGTGTTTCTAAAATGAGTATTGCAGTTCCCAAGGGCAGAGACTGATCCTCTGCAGGGTTTCTCTGAGCTGGCAGAGAGGACAAAGTCCTACACAGCTTTTGTGACTGTGCACCCCCGAGTCATGTACAAACAGGCCTGTAACACCTTGTCTGTGTGCTGTGCATGTGATCTGTGCAATTCATTTTCTTCTTTTTTTGTCAGCTACTTTTAACTAATTTTCCTTGTGGTTTGCACTTC
Source organism: Spizella passerina (assembly GCA_013401375.1). NCBI lineage: Eukaryota > Metazoa > Chordata > Aves > Passeriformes > Passerellidae > Spizella > Spizella passerina. Next base: position 41,073 of record WBNQ01058471.1, read on the forward strand.
CCTGCCCAGAGCAGCACCCAGGTACCCCATCCTGGGGCAGTCAGTACCTGTGCTATCTCCAAAGCCATGCTGAAACTGGGATCCTCTGACCCTTTGGGTTAATTAGGGAACTCAATTAGTTGCAGAGATGGATCTCTCAAGAAATCTGCTTTGCTGACTCAGTATTTGGTGGACTTTTCCCTAGGTCTGTTAGATTTGTTATGAGGAAGCATTAAGGTGGCAGAATTGCTATAACTGTGAACAGCAAAATTACCAAAGCTGGCTGCAAAACAGCTCACTGTGGACTTCTGGTTTTCCTCTTGCATAATTCCTTAGCATCCTTGTCATATAAAGTTGTTGTTTTGTTGGTTTTTTTTCCCATGAAAACAATACAGATGTTCTGGGGTTCTTGCTCATGGTGTGGTGTATTTTGGGGGTACCAGGTTGCTCAGGAGCAGGATGCTGATGCAGGTTTGAAAGCACTGCTGTGGACAGCTTTCCCAACACCCCAGATGGGTGGGTGGGAGCAAGAGGGGCCAGCTGCACTTAAATAAATAAATAAAACCAATCTTTCCTATAGCTGATCAATATTAATAATGAAGCTGAGTGGCTGAAGAGGATGTATGTTTTATTCTGAGGGGAAAATGAAGGAAATAAAAACAGAGACAAAATACCTCTGCTGCTAATCAGACCCAAAGTTTAATAGCTGCAGAATGATCACAGGGCTGCTGTAACTGCCTGCAGTTGTTGGAACAAGAGTCTTGAGTTTGCATGTTGTGAGTTATTGGAAAATCTCTCTGCCATTAAGTGCTTTGATGAAAGATGTACTTAAGGTCTAAAATGACCAGAGGAAGCAGAGGAACGAGTGAGTGCTGCTGCTGAAGATGCCTGAAAGATAGATTATATGTTGTCATATGGTATTTGATGCCTTAACTGGAAAATGTCTGAGCCAAAAATGAGTTAGACTAGTGAGCTGCAAGCTCTTTGCAACTTGCTAAGCTTAGTTCAGGCTCAGGTGTTTCCAACTTCAAACACAGCTTATCCACTTTGTGCTTGAATAACAAGCTGAATTGGAAAGATATTTCTTCTAAGGCAGGAGGTTCTTCTGCTTTGGTTGGAGGCTTTTCACAGGCTGGGCAAGAAAAGCATCAGATAATCAATTTTTTTTGTGGTTCCTGCTAGAAACTTATTCAGTTCCAGCTTTCTGTGGAGAAATGGTCAGAAGAGTAAATAAAGAAAAAAATCCCTCTTGCAACTCAAGGGCCATAAATCTGAGCATAAATTGAGAAGTGAAATAGTTGCTTTCAAGTCTGAAAGTATAAAAGAAGAAAAAAAATCAGATGATCCAGTTCTTAAAACCCCTTGTTACTAGGACATCTTGTTTCCAGAGTTCTTGAGACAGTTCTTTTCTCTCAAATGATATTTACTCAGGGTAACCTCCACATCACAAACACACTTATCTCTGCTTTATATCAGCCTGAAGGATTAGGAATATGGATTTGTTTTCCAGACTGACCGTCTGGCTTACTGACCTGAGCTTGTTCTTCACAAAGCAGCACATGATGCCATTCTTGTCAAAACCACAATTAGTCAAAACCCTTTACAGGAAACATGAGCCCAATAAGGATGGATAAAATAGGAAATCACGTGGCTCATCCATAACCTGCTTGTAGCATGAAGGTACACAGATCTCTCCTTGCCAGCTGCAGGCTCATCAATGAAGGCAGCAATGAACAGGTTGATGTTTTTGGGGTATTTTTCATTTTCCAAGCTACTTTAACCATTAAAAATGAATTTTCACTTACACTTGGAGAAAATGTGGATATTTCTGTCCATGCTCCTTGCTCATAGAGTGTCCTGTAGTCTCTTGCATGGGTGATCAAGTGCCTGGATTGGCACTTGAGTGTGGGGTCCCTACCTCATCCTCCCCTCCCAATGAGGCTGGGACACTGCTCTCCCTGCTCTCTCTCCTGTGTAATCCTCTTGAATTTTTAACTTGCCCAACAGGCTAGACCTGGGAATTAGCTGTAGACTGCCTGTGGAATGTTTTAGAAGCCTCCCCATTTTCCAGTGTGTCCCATAGCCACAGGGGGAGATCACAGGGGTTTTATGCTGACAACTTCAGTGTCCAGCCCATCTGACATGAAGTCACAGAGCTGCTCTTCCTTATTGAACCTGGAAGCAGCCACAGCCCAAAGCAAGTGACTCCTTTTAGCACACATGGTGCTGGAATTGGTTAGTGTCACCAGGGAATCCTAGAACTGATTTTATTATTATTATTATTATTCTACAAACATAATAAAATAACAGCTACAATGCAATTGCTGAGATGAAGTGTTTTAACACAATAATAATAATTATTTTAAAAAGTAAATTGAGAACTATTCATGCTAGGGAGAGGAACACAAGGGAAATAACACAAATACTGCAGTTTGAGGCAGACTCTTTACTTGTGCTCTTGAGTTATCCATCACCATGACCCTAAAAATTAGAAAGGGTCAGTACATCAGTGCCTCCACTGGGAGAGCATAGTCCTGGCATGGTGTTCACCACCAGAGCACCTCAGCTCTGCCCTGGGCAGGTTCCCCTGCCTTTTTCAGGCTGTACAGCAGTAAGCTGTTGTGGTTACAATTCAGGAAGGAGTGGAATGGATGCTGTGTGTCTTACAGCTGGTGTCTCATCCAGCATGAGTTCCTGCTAAAGGCATTCTTACAGCTGGATATNGAAACATGAGCCCAATAAGGATGGATAAAATAGGAAATCACGTGGCTCTTCCATAACCTGCTTGTAGCATGAAGGTACACAGATCTCTCCTTGCCAGCTGCAGGCTCATCAATGAAGGCAGCAATGAACAGGTTGATGTTTTTGGGGTATTTTTCATTTTCCAAGCTACTTTAACCATTAAAAATGAATTTTCACTTACACTTGGAGAAAATGTGGATATTTCTGTCCATGCTCCTTGCTCATAGAGTGTCCTGTAGTCTCTTGCATGGGTGATCAAGTGCCTGGATTGGCACTTGAGTGTGGGGTCCCTACCTCATCCTCCCCTCCCAATGAGGCTGGGACACTGCTCTCCCTGCTCTCTCTCCTGTGTAATCCTCTTGAAATTTTAATTTGCCCAACAGGCTAGTCCTGGGAATTAGCTGCAGACTGCCTGTGGAATGTTTTAGAAGCCTCCCCATTTTCCAGTGTGTCCCATAGCCAGGGAGGCCACAGGGGTTTTACTGCTGACAACTTCAGTGTCCAGCCCATCTGACATGAAGTCACAGAACTGTTCTTCCTTATTAAACCTGGAAGCAGCCACAGCCCAAAGCAAGTGACTCCTTTTAGCACACATGGTGCTGGAATTGGTTAGTGTCACCAGGGAATCCTAGAACTGATTTTATTATTATTATTATTATTCTACAAACATAATAAAATAACAGCTACAATGCAATTGCTGAGATGAAGTGTTTTAACACAATAATAATAATTATTTTAAAAAGTAAATTGAGAACTATTCATGCTAGGGAGAGGAACACAAGGGAAATAACACAAATACTGCAGTTTGAGGCAGACTCTTTACTTGTGCTCTTGAGTTATCCATCACCATGACCCTAAAAATTAGAAAGGGTCAGTACATCAGTGCCTCCACTGGGAGAGCATAGTCCTGGCATGGTGTTCACCACCAGAGCACCTCAGCTCTGCCCTGGGCAGGTTCCCCTGCCTTTTTCAGGCTGTACAGCAGTAAGCTGTTGTGGTTACAATTCAGGAAGGAGTGGAATGGATGCTGTGTGTCTTACAGCTGGTGTCTCATCCAGCATGAGTTCCTGCTAAAGGCATTTTTACAGCTGGATATTCACAATCCCAAACCTTTCCTTAGGCAGGGGCAGTGTGGGAGTTCCCTGCTACCTTGCCATATGCTTTCAAAATCAGGAATGTCTCATACCTCTGAGCTCTGAGCTTTGCCCCTGAATTTGTTTTAATGCTGTCTTCAAGCTCAAAGCAGACGAGTGCAGGAAAGCCTGCACATTGATTTGTTCTTGTGTGTACTCAGGCTTGGGATGACTTCACCTAACAGAAGAAAGAAGCAGTGCATAAACAATGCAGGACTAGTTTTCTTTGCTTTAAAACACTCCTGTCTAAACTTGGCTCGTTTGGGTGAGACATTTTTGGCTGGGAGGATTTTGGTGAGCAGTGCCAGGGGAAGGTTACTGCTGTTCCTCTGGCACTGCCATTGCATGCGGACAATCCTCTGCAAAACCAAGGTGAAGTGGCAGATCCTTTTGCTTTGCCATGTCTCTGCAATGCAGAAAATTAAGGCATAATAGGATATTTCTCTTTGAACAGTACTTAAATTTGGTTCTCTGTCCTAGTCACAAGGGCTGGCTGAGACTGCAAGGTACCTCAGGACTCCAGCTTCAGCTCAGATATTTTTCCAGAATATTTTTCAGGTGGAGTATGAATCCATAGTCATGTCAGCAGCTTTTCCAACTCAGTTTGCAGAACTGTTTCAAAACTGATTGAAATTTCTTTGACTGTCTCCTCAGTATGTGTGCAGTTTGAAAGGCTGGCCCTCTCTTAAATGGAAGAGTAAAACTGTTCAATTCAAACAGTTTTTTTATATTTAATCAGAACTTAATTAATATATGTGAGTGGACTTGGGATGAAATCTGTAGTTAGATTTGCCCAAGTACACCCAAAATGTGCCTGTATTCCCAGCCCTGTTGTCATTGACTAACCTTTGAATGGAACACATGGGCAAAGGATCAAACCCACTATTGCATTTTACTCCTCCTAACTGTAATATGTTGCATCTCCTCTCCCCCAAATAGATACTTTGAGGCTTTACTGATTCAAGTTAAAAATTAATGAAAGCAGCCTTAGCACTCACAAGTAACCACACAAAAACAACATGGTGAGGGTGAGCAGGGGAAGAATGTAATTTCGAGAAAGAGACTGACTTATGAGCTAACTTCAGTGTGGCTTGTCTTTATAAGGGATAAAGTCATTTCATGACAATTATGACCAAAAAAAATGGATAACAGATCTCTTTGCCCCTGCTGTGACTCCGCTGTGCCGTTGTTTGGAGTCTGCGAATGTGTAGGACTGCACCTACGTCCTCCTTAGCCTTAGATAATTAACGTGTTTGATGTCATCAAATTTATTGCCAGCACTCCCAGCCAAGCCCCTTCACTCCCACTCAGGTCTTGCTGTACTGCTCAGTGTCCCTGTCTGCCACTGGGTTTTCATGGTGCTGCCCAGGTCACCAGAGCCTGGGTGGTTTCTCGTGCCCTCCTTCCCCGTGTGATGCAATCGTTCATGGGACTGACAGCCCGTGCAATAAAACTGTTCCAGATATCTATTAATATTTTAACATGCTTTTAAGAAAATTCAGCCTTTTGTAGTTCTGGTCTCAGAACAGACACGTGTAATGGTTAGTGATACACATTGCACTCCAGAGCAGTTGTTCTGCAGGTATCTTCCCTTTGTTTGGACTCATGTATTACCATCTATTATTACAAAAAAAAATATTTGTCAGTTTTTGTTTAGATTCTAGGTTAGATTAATGTGATGACCAAAATAAAACTACTCATTTTTCCACCCTAAAAATAAAGATTAGGATTAAGACCATAATTTACTTCTTTAGCTCCAAACCCAGGCTTTGATTTTGCCCTCTGGTAGCTGCTCTAAGCCAAAAGGGGACGTGTCTGTGGCCCTCAAGGTTATGTTAACTCCAGATCCCAAACCAGTGACAAAAGCTGGCAGGTTTCTATTAACAAGGGGGCTGCTTGCTTTACTTTATGAAATCCACACCTGCAGAGTCTCTCTTGTTCATATTCATGATCCTGCCCCACATTGGGCTCCCATTTGGGACCCCCATTTCCCTCAGATGTCATATGGCCAAAATGATCTTCCCCAGCTGGGAAGCTGCAGCCACAAAAAGCAGAGCACACAGCTTGTTAATAAGAATCTATAAATTAATCTGTATATAACACCTTGTGAACACTTAGGTTTTATAGGTATTGTGAGCTGAAAGCTTTCCCAGTCATTCATCCTTTATTGTGTTCATTATGGGAAAATGACATCTAGATACCAAATATCTGCACTTATAATAAAGCACCTCAGTGAATTATCTGGGTGATTGGTACAGTATTTCTCCTTTCCACTAATCAGAAATGTAGGATGTATTACTCCTGATGAATCCTTAGACGTTCCCATATAGATAAATTAACTAACTGGCTGTTAATAATGTTCAAGGGATTTAAAATAATATCTTTTCAGTCTTTTATAAGGTGGATTTAAATCTATAAGCTTGGATTGGACATAGAAAAAGGGGGAAGGTGTGGCTTCACTTAGTTCCCTAAGAGAAAAATGGGAGTGCTTTTTCTGTTATATGTATTAAAATACTGGGCAAATATTTCCAGTATTTACTACCCAGAGGAGGTGAGAAAAAATGAGTGTCCTGATCACTAGAAATGCCAAAAATGCTGGTAGCATGGACAGATGTTGAGGCTTGCTTGTTTGATCACATCTGGTAGATAACAGTGCAGGTAACACTTGCTGTGGATGACAAGGAGAGCTCACCCAGCTGCCCTGAGGAGCTCTCTGACATTGTCCCACTTAAGGGGAAAAACTGGGATTGTTCTGGTGGCAGGTCACCATTAATGAATCCCTCAGATCTTTGTCAATGCCATGGTATTAATAGCACAAACATGGACTCAGCAAAGCTCAAAGGCCTGAATGGGAATGCTCTGATTACTTCACTGGGACTTATTGCATGAATTCTGTGTGGAATGAGATCCCACCAAAACAGGCTCTTGGAATTAAGGCAAAGTTTGAGTATCTTCCTTTCCATTTTAGTATTAGTTTATTGAGACACCTTAGCTATTTATACCAGTCCTTTTCACAGTCCTTAGATGCATTTGTGGTTTCAGTGGGTACTCCATCCTAAAGATAACCTGCACTTCCATGGCAGGTGAAGGGATCAGAGCAAGGAGAAACCATTTGATTCTCACTGTGGTGAGATAGCTTTGTATTTAACAGGGATTAAATTGATTTAAATTTGTATTGATATTCTCTTAATGGAACATCATAGCTAAACTCACCTAAGTCCTGAAATTAGGGTGACATAAAAAACATGGATTTGCACGTGTATCTCAGTGCCAGCAATAATAACATATGTTTTTCATAATATTGAGAATATTCATTGTTGATTTGGTGTGTACCTTGCAGGGAATCAACAGCCAGCAGCCCCCATGCTCCTCTGACCACCTTCAGCCCAGTCATGGTTGTGTGATGGCCAGTGAGTCTAACCAGAGCATAGCCCAGGGAAGTTCAGTCATTTTCAGATCATTTTGACCCTATTTCCTGTAAACTTTGCTTTTTCTCTATCCAGTGTCTAAGGCTGAGACCCGTTTACAAAAGAACTAAAGTTGCCTGGGTTTTGTGTTTTGGGAGAAACATTTTATGATAAAACCTGGAGGCACGGTGAAGCTTAGAAACAGGCAAATAAAAATACAACTTTTTTGTGTTGGTCAGTTGATTGGGTTTTGGGTAATTTAGTGGGGGTTCTTTGGAGTGGGTTTTAAAAAATTATTTAATTTAAAAATATCTCACAGTATTGTAATCTTTTTGGTTTTGTTTTTTGAGGGAGTGAGATGTGGGGCCTGGCTCATACTCTGACCATTTGGGTTCAGCAATACTTCAGACATGCTGAATTAATGGGAGAGGCAGAATCAGCTGCTGTAATTAACTTTTCACTATTTAAAAAGAAGCACAAACATGGTTTGGATGGTGCAGCATACCCTGTAAATAGAAAAAACATTGTAGCAGAGGGAAAAAATTATCAGGGAGAGGTGCTTTCGAGCCTGTCATAGCTGCTGTGGCTTTTATCCCATATCAGACTGACAGATGAGAAAAATACCCCACATTTTAGTCAGATCCTATTGTTTTGTCAGAGTTACTTAAATGTATTTACAATCTCTGAAGCACTTTTTTTTATAGTAATGGTAGTGAAGCCCTTCCAGGAGGAATAAAGATGATATAACATTCTCGAGTACCTCTGTCTTCCTAATGGAATGACTTACATTGCAGGGGATATTGTTCTGCTGAGCTCCACTAAAATACATATTTACTAGTCAATCCTGTAGTTGTCTTGGCAGTCAATGCCATGATATCACAGCACTGTCTTTCATGAGAACAACAAAGCAAGCAGAAATTCTTTCTCTGGGACCCGTTTTTGTGTCCATTGATACTTCTATATTTAAAAGAAGCCACATCATTAAATGGGAATGAGCCACCTCTGCTGCACAGTGCAGTGGTCATGTCTCTCTTTGGGGTTTCACAGAGCAATCAGAAATAGGGCAGGCCAGGTCAGGGCTGCTGTAAACACTGCATGAGCTGGTGGTGCCCAGGTACCTTGGCCAGGGCTGATTCCTGCAGAACAGGAACAAGAGAGAAACAGAATAAAAGGATGATGAACTGTTTTAAATGAATTGGAGACACCCCTTGGTAGGCAGGTATTCCATGCAACATTTCTCTTTTATTTATTGTCAATGCCATTACAAGATATTGTTAATATTTGAGGAATAATGCTGGGTGATTGGGAATCACATACCTGGATTCCAGTTGATGCTGGCATTTCTGGTGTTCTTTGAGGAACCTTATTCCCTATTCCCTTTCCTATTACAACCCAAAGCTCAAGAGAAGTCCTGACATTCATGTTTTCAGGAAAAGAAAAGACAACTGTGAATTTTGAGGGTGCTTTTGGGGTTTCTGAGCTGAGGGAACTTCAGCTGCCTGACACTCCTGTGAGTGTGCCCCTCATCCTTGCACAAGGAAATATTCCACATGTGGGACAGTTTCTGCCAGCTCATATCCCCTGGGAAGAAATCCAGTTCAAAAATGTATTCCTCCCTTATCAGCATTGCACTGAAAAGCAACACAACACCAGATAAACCCTCAAACACACAAAGGCAGCTATGAAAAGCTCTGAAACCCCGTTCCCATAGCACTTGATCAGCTGTTGAACCAGATCATCACACCACAGATTAAGCAGAGGGCCATTGTGACCTTCATTTTCACAGTGAGCACCACAGAGTTGTTTACCACCACGGCTCCTGCAAGGAGGACACTTTGGGAAAATGGAGCTCTGATTTGTGGGGATCCACAAATGGCTCCACTCTGTGCAGGAGTGTGCAGGGCTGGGACACAGTGCCCAGCACCCTCCAGGCTGTTTGCCTCTCTGTGTGCTCTGACCTGGAGCAAAGGTGGGGAAGGTGCAGAGGGTTGAGGTCTCTGCAGCAGGGAGGAGGGTGGGGTTTGTGTGAGTGTCCCCTCTTGGACAGCCCTGCTGTGCTTCCAGCACCATCTCCCCATTTATTTGGGGTTTGTTGGGGCTCCCTGGCAAGGAGCACACATGAAAAACCATTAATAAGGAGAAGACAGGAGGGGGAGCAGACTGAGAGCAGTGCAGGCACACTCCAGCTTAGGAAGGAGATGGGATGCTCAACAGGGGCACAGCAATAAAACAAAACACCTTAATTTTGGTTTCAGCAGCTCTGATAGGTCTTCACTGCTTGTTTAGCACAGTAGAAAGATGTCACAGCAGATTTCTGGGATCTAGGCAGTCCTGGAGATGTCACAATTTGGGTGTCTGACTGCATATGAGGCGCACCAGGATCTCATCCTCTTCCCTTGGTGCCCTTTTCCATGCCAGCACATTGATGTTTATCCAGAACAGCAAGTGTTGTCTATTTTTGGAATAAAGAGATGTAGTTCAAGAATTTATGTGGAACCAAATTATTGCAATTATATAATTTGAGCTTTATAAACTGCTTAAAAGAATGAGCATCTTTATTCAATGGAAAAGTGAATGTTTTCCAGAAACTGAAACTCTCTTATTTTGTACCTGTGTAACCTGTGATTTGTTTTGGCAGCTACCTTAAGGTGCTGCCAGCTGTGAAAAAAGCTATTGCATGTCCCCAGCATTCAGTGTGGGTGAAATGATCTCTGTAGATGGAGCATGTGAATATCAGTTTGCTACATTTATAAAGAGCTTTAGGGTACTTCAGCATGAAAGGTCCCATAGTAGTGAGAGATATTGTTACTATAAAAACATTTTATCCTGTTTTAGTATGATGGTTTATTGAGTTTTAAAGTACTTTTCATGGCAAGCATATATATTAACAGGAGCAGCAGAAACAGATGGGAATAAATACATATTTTCAAATGAACTTTCTTCACCAAATTCTGTATGATGTAAACATGGAGTAAGAATGCTTAACTTGGAGAAAAATTCCCTATTTTTAATAGATTAAATTACAGCCTTTTGATTGATATTATGGCTGGTTTAATATCTGAATAGGGGTGAAGTAGCTCTTGTACTTCTAACTTGATTTGAAAGCAATTTGTCCTTCTCCAGTGTGGCTGCAGCTACAGACAAATATCTAAAAGTCTTGTTTGCCACTCTGTAAAAGGCTTAAGAGTGTAAGACAAATTTAATAGGAGAAATGCCAATGGATTGTACCCCAGAGGAACTTTCTGTGTAGATTGAGATACCACAGAGCAGAGGGAGAGGCCAGCAATAGTTGATGTGTGACTGACCCCATCTACAGCACCATCCCTGAGAGCAGAGGGCACAAACAGGGTCTGCTCCACACCCTTGTGCTGGAGGGGGATGATTTTGGAGGAGCTGATGTGTGCTGTACAGGTGCTCTAATTGTTTATTGCAAACTGATTTTAAAGGAAAAGCTGGCGGTCTTTCATGTCCAGCCAGAAGTCTATAGATGGATTTCTGCATGTGCTGGAAAAGCCCTCCTTGTGAAGCTGTTTTCATCCTTGCAAAAATCAGTTTTGTAAATGCAAGAGAAGAATATTTGCATCCCCTTGCAAAGGTGTTTCTCTAATAATGATGTCTTCCAGTATTTCTGTAGAAAACTTAAGCAAATCTTCATAATTTTTCCTATTTTACATTTGCACTTCTTTGTTAATACTCTTAGGTAAAATGCATTGAAATAAGACTGTGTTAATGATACAGTGCTGGGAAAATATGTCTGAATCTAGAGCTGAAGAAATACATTGTACATGAAAAAATGAACAAACCCTTTGACAAAAAAATTAATTAAAATGAAAGCAAAAATCAGCACCTTAATGAATAATTTAAGCTGCAATTTCTTCTCCCTCCCTCTGATGACTCTGCATCTCTTCACACCCATTCACTAGAAATCAAAATAAAATTAATCCAAGTTATTCTCAGCCAGGCCTATAGGTGATATTGAGCATGTGGCAATGTATATTTAAAAAAACCTTGATATACTATAAAAACCCCATCCCTACCAAAAGGTGACATAGTCCTTTAAAAATAGCTCTTCCAATCCATTGTGCAAAGACACTGACAAAGATTGACAGCTTTTAGAAAGGTGTAATGTTCCCAAGCCAACTGCTAGCACAGCTCAACAAGATAAAGATCAGTAATTCGATCCAGAGGAGAAGGCTAAATGTTAGAGGTTAAGCTGCTATGTTCCTACTACTAATCAAGCTTCAACACCTTATTTTAGCATCATCAGACCTCAATAAGGAAATGGTGAATTATTAAAGCTCCAGCATCCTGGTACACATTGATGCTCTTCTGAGAAGCTGTGGTTTAAAACATGCTGGCTGTTGTCTTAATTGACACGTGCTGGATCTCTCTGACTAGGCACTGGTGTGCTATTTTTTCTTTCTTTTGCTTGGATACTGATAATTTAAGGTTAAGATACTTTTAAGGTGCAGTATGCTGCTCTAATGAGGACTTAATGGAGTGGAACAGTGATCGTTTGTACAAACTACCCTGGACAGACACCTACTGCATATCAAAATTGAGACACTACACATCCTGACACTCTGCCTACTTTTGTCCCAGCCTCCATCAGCACATTTTTAACCTGGTTTCCTAATGAAATGAGGCTCAGGTGGCTGTGCTCTCCACCGGATCTCTTCTTCCCTGATGGCTTTCAAACTCCCTGCCTGGTGTCAGACAAATCTGAGTGATGGTAAAGTCCAGCAAGGGAAAATCAGGGCAAGGAGAAAGACTTAGAGGAGTTGACTCCTCTGTCTGAGAGTGGGTACTGGAACAGGTCTCTGAAGAAATTTTTCCTTCCTGTAAAAGAGTTCAGCTGAGAAGCTTGCATTGGAATGCTATGGAAGCTGTTATTGTTTCTGTAGAATTGACAAAAGAGCTGAAGTTAGTCAGATTTTTAAAATACTTGCAAAAATTCACTATGGGCAAAAGTGCTTTGATTTATTTCAGGGGATGTTGTCTCTATGTATATTATACCATAAGAACCAGAGAGGTTCAAGTTCTGCCTTGATTTCCCAGCAAATGTTCCATTTGAAGAAGACAGGCCACGTTTCCAGGTTAGTTTTACATAAGAAAAGGGACACAGAGCTGTCAGCACTGCTTCTGTTGCTCCCTCTGAGCCTGTGGGATGTGCTGCTTGCAGGAACAGCTTCCTGCACTGCACTCAGGCCATCTAACAGGTCTGTTTGTATTTATTAGCAGACAAATTTCCAGCCAACATTAGGCCGAGCGTCATTTTATTTAACACAGGGACATAAATTCCATTGATGCTCTAATTTATACTAATGGTAAGTAAAAGAGTTAATCCAGAATTACACTCTGCAGTGCCCACTAATATGCCTAAAATATCCAGTGTGATCATTACTAGTCACAACCCTCCAAAGCTATTTCCTGGCATCTGCACTCCCCAGGGGCAGATACCCACAGCATTAGTCAAGCCAGGCACTCCTGCTGCTACTGCATCTCCAAAAAACACTGCTCTTAAAAAGAGACAATCGTGATGTCTGCTTTATTTGCAGTCACACTGACATGATAAACAGCCCAGGGTTTTTGCTACAATAAATGGGAATTTTGTCTCAGACACAGTTGCAGTACTTTTGGTATAAACATTTAATTAATTTATTTAATAATGTTCTCTCCCGCTTTTCCAAGTTTAAAGTGACTTTTTGGGGTGAGGGAGGACAGTCTGCATTTTGAGGAGTTTTGCTCACAAAAATCAAAGCTCTGTAAGTATAGTTCTAATAGCTGATTGCTCCAGTGCTAATTCCATCACTGTGACATCCCATGCATGTATGAGATGCAAAGAGCAGCCTGCAGGGTTATGCTAAAGGAAATCCTGGCAAGTCTGCAATTATTGCACAGATTGGGGGGATAGAAATGCAGCTTCTTTGTCCTTGCAAGTATCTTTTGACACCAAAAAAAAAAAATNTATAATCAAGTAGAGCTTGTATTTCCAAGCAAGGACAGTCATTTCTCTTCCAGTAAGTGCAAGTCCCATTATATTGACAATGCCACGGAGAAATTAGTGGGGCTCAGCAGAAGGAATGTTCGCAGTATTGGNTTCACAAATGAGTCCTCCTGGCATTTTCTATTCGTTCCTGTAAAATTACTGACAACTCTACACATTTCTATAATATTACTTCAATCTGCATCACTAGGAAAACCTAAGAGCTTATTAAAGAGATTTATTCCTTCAGTCTTCAAGGTGTAAAGCAGTTTCTTACAAATGTGCCCCATCAGCTTGATGCATGTCTGTGGAGAGGGGACCCTGGCTGAGAAGGGGTTTTAAGTGAACTCTGCTCACTGCATTCCCAACGTGGTGAGCAGGAGGCACTGGGGCAATTCCCATCAGCAGCACATTTGCCATATAATTCCTTAACAAATGCAGAGGCTTTAGAGACACCTTGTAACTCCACAGAAAGCTGGGCACCCACTCTGTGACAGTGCCATGCCATCCATCTGCTGTTGTCACTTCTGACCTGCACGTGCAGCAGTCCAGAAGCTGTCTCTGGTGGTGGCTGAAGCTTTGGCTTTTGTAGTTAACAACAGTCACCTCATTTTTGATTGCTTAGATTTCTCAGATTTTTTTTTCCTATTTAATTTAAAGATTAAAAAAAAAAAAAAAAGAGAGATGGGAATATAATCAAGTAGAGCTTGTATTTCCAAGCAAGGACAGTCATTTCTCTTCCAGTAAGTGCAAGTCCCATTATATTGACAATGCCACGGAGAAATTAGTGGGGCTCAGCAGAAGGAATGTTCGCAGTATTGGTCCTGAAATGGCAGCTTGTTATGCACAGGAGAAATAGTAGTTTTGTGGAGTGGTTCTCTTCCTTCTGCTCTCACAGCAAAAGCAGTGAAAAAACCAACACATATAGAAGCCAAGGACCTCTCAGCATTTTAGAATTTAATTATATTGTACATTTTTTTGCTTTTTATTTGAAATTTAGAATGCATTCTGTATTGGCAGTCTGTGGAGAGCTGAAAACAGTAATTTTACAGGCTGTAAAACCCATTGTAGCTGGAGGTGCTGATTGTGGAATGGCTCCGGTGCCCAGTCCCTGAGCAGAGCTGCCCAGCAGGCAGTTTGTGTGTGTAACAGAGGCCTGAAACATTCTCCAGCATCTGTCCAGGAGCTGGGAATATCCTTAGCAGGCTGGAAATTTGTACCAGCAGCAAACCCAGGGCAGTCACTTTGGGCTGCATGAGCTGCACTGTGCCCGGTGCTTCTGACAGGGAAGAGCTAAAAATACGTTCCCATTGCTAAATGGTTCAATAGCTTTTAATCAGTCTTGGAGTTCAGAAAGCAAAATGAGATTATTTTGACTATGTTGCCACCTAGAAATTTTCTCTCAGCAAACACTTTATCTTGTAGTATGTATTACCAGGCAGGAGGGAGACCCTGGCTGCTGCCATCGCTGCCCACTGCCCAGCCCTGATTTCCCTCTCCCAAAGTGGCTTTTGGAGCTGCTCCAGACAACAGCCCTCAGCCTGGAGGAATCACAGGGGGAGGGTGGGTGTTTGTACACAGCACATAAATCTGTTTGTCAGCTCCGTGTCTGGACTCAATTTTACCCCAGAAGTGCAAGTACATCCATGTGTGTTTGTGTGCAAGTGTGAGAACAGATGCGGGTGCTTTGAATCCGAACTGCAGATTCAGGTGGGTGCTGTAGTTCACAGGGATGATGGACAGTGAATGCTCCCAGCCTGAGTGGAATTCATCCCAGCCTCACACCTTTGTGATTTCCTGACCCTGCTTGCACATCACAGCATTCCAGCGCAGGTTGAAAATTATAAAAAGATGAAGCACTCTTTGACTTCACCTGAGCTCAGTGGTGCTGTGGGAAGAGGGAACAGCAGGGTCTGGGGGATACTCACTCCTGGCTCAGGTTTCCCTTAGTTTTCCCAGCCCTAACAGCAGTGACAGCATTTTTAAAAGTAACAGCTTCTCTCTCTGCTAAAAACCATTTTCTCCTCTGGTTGCGTCTCTTTTCTGGCCGTGCGGAGCTGTAACGTGAGGAAGCCCAGCCTGGGAAATAGACTGACTTGAGCTCCTTCCAAATAACGCAGGCAAAGCTGGTAGCGGCAACATGACACTGTCAACAAATTGACAATTCGCGTTCCCTCATGCGGTGTCGGGCAGGCGCTGCTGCGCTTCCCTGGCCCGGCTGCGGGCGGGTCCCGCTGGGCTGCGGCAGCATCGGGAGTTTCCCCGCTGGAAAAGCAGCAGAGGCAGCTCCAGCAAAGCCCCGGACACCGAGAGGGGATTCTGTTTGCTCAGCTCACGGAGTCTTAGCAAAATATTGGTAGAATCTATACAACAGCATCGTGTCTGACTGCCTCAGTTATCCCCGGTGAAGCTGGTCAGAGAAGGAGCTGCGGAATGTCAGTGGAAGGGATTTATCCTTGCTCTGCTCTTCCCAAAGCTTTGGTACAAGAAAGAGATTTTTTTGGTAGGGAAAAGCCTGCATTTGGGGTTTGTATAGCCATGGTGGAGAGGTAAATCAGTCTCTCCTGGTGATAGTGGCAGAGATGGGATTAAAAATCTGTCTCCAACCTTATTGTTAGAGCCTTTCCCCAATTTTCTAAAGGATGTTAAGCTTTGCAGCGTTCTTATCTCCAAATTCAGTCTCAGGAGCTGCCCTCCTGTGTTTGAAGCAAGAGTGTGCCTTGGCCATGAGCGGGCAGAGCCCTCACACCCTGTTATAGTTAAAAATGGGGATGAGATTTTTAAAATGTCACCCCTAAAGGTGAGAAAATGCCTCTCCTGCAGGTGCTCAGTGTGACCCGGAGGCTCCTCTGCCACCAATGCACAGAGCAGGTTCCCCAGGAGAACTTGGTGGTTGCAGCCTCTTTTATGGATCTGTGAGTCCTGTAATGGAGCTTCAATTGGCTCCTGAATTGGGCAGTTTCATTTTCTAGTTTTTCAGAGTTACAGAGTAGTCCCTTGCAGGTACCCCTTTGATGCAGAGGCTGCTCCTCACTCCTGAAAACCCGGCCAAATTCAGAACTCTACCTCAACATTTCAATTGTTAAAAACTTGGCTTTTCCTTCTCTGCTGAGAAACAAATTTGTGCCATTACAGCTGTATCCATCATAGCCCTTTCCCATTCATTTTCTGCCAATGCTTAACCCGAGGAGTTTGACGGAGGAAGTGAAACACAAGAGCAGTCACCAGTGGTGATGATCTGTCCCCAAAGCCTGATTCAGTGAATTGAACTCATCCATTCAGGGAACAGAAGCATTCAATAAGACATGTGGGCCCATCTTTTAAGGTATTTAGGTCCTTAACTATTAATGTTTCCAGTGTCTGCTAGGTGTTCAGGCACTTTCAAAAGCAGGATCTGCCTGCTCTGTGAAAAACTGCTTGCTCTGGAACATTCAAGCAAACTTTTGTGGAAAAGCTTACCTCTGCACTTACATTGTGATCAATGATGTGGGTTAGGATTAATTTCAACTAATTTTGGCCATGGAAAAATCAAGTGTCCCATTTAAGCTACTCACCTCAGCTATCTCTGCAGCAAAGATGAATCAACCCACTTAATTTCAAANACTGACAGTTTTACAATTTGAAGAAAGCAGGAAGCTCCCCCAAACTGGCTTTTGACCTAGTGCCATGAATCCATTTCAAGTCCAAGATTAAAGGTTTTGAGCTTGTATGGAGATTTGAACCAGAACTTTTGCTGTTTATGGCAATGGAGACAACTTTGCTGTTAATGGATAATGTGAAATAATCAGAAAAGTATATCAAGAACAGACATCTGAAAACCCATCAATCCAGGACAGAGTTGTTATAAAACTTTCTAAATGATGTTGAAATAAATTTGTAAGACATAATCTTATCAAGAGAGAAGGAGGGGGCAGAAATCTTTTATTGCCAATACAACTTAAACTTAGAGACAAGTAATGAGTCTCTTGTTTTGGGAGGAGAAAATCACTCAAAAAATTTTGTGCAGGTACACAAATTTTGGGCAATTGCCTACAAAATGTGTTTGCTGAGCTTGGTAGGACACATCAGCCCCTGTTGATCCCTTGAAGGCATTGGCAGATCTGCTTGCCCCAGACACTGCCCCCCTTCCTGCACAGGGCCTTTGGGGATGCTGTGGGTGACTTTCATCCTTGCTGTCCTCAACCACAGCTCCTGGTCCAGACATATCCCAAATGCAGAACTTGATGTTCAGAGGAGCCCAAATTGTGGCTGGATCCCACAGAAGGCAGCTGGGATCCCCCTGCTTGTGCTGTTTTATCTTGTGGCACTGGTGACCATTCTGTGTGTGGGCAGCCACCACCTTCCAGGGTGCTTAAAAACACACCACAAAACCTCTCTGGCTTTGAACCTGTGTGTCTCCATTGATGAAGCACCCCCTTGGTCCCTGACCTGGGGTCAATGACTCTAAAGGACATTAACTATCATTGACTGAGAGATTTGCTAAAGGTCAGGCCTTGAATAATTCAAGCCCCATAAAGATTTCACTAAAGTTGAGATCCTCGGGCAAATACCTCGCACACGTGGGGAGGGTGTCCTTGTGTCCCTGACAAATGGGGATGGTGCTGTTCACACAAGGGAGGCTTGGCTGGGAGCTGGATATCTCTGCCTTATGATCTTGCACGAGAAGTTCTGGGATAAAGTGAGTTGGCCAAAGACAGTGGCCCAAGAGAGGAGAGTTTGTTTTGTTGGCAGAAACCTGTGTGCACCTTTTACACTCAACTTGTGTAGTTGTTATGATCTCTGCAGTTCACAGAGTCCCATCTCTGCTGAGCACCCTTTGGATGGAGCCAGCAGCTCCAGTGATGACCAGTTCTTTCTGCACTAAGGAACTTCAGGACGTGTTTTTCCTGGTCCCAACAAAAACACATCCCCAAGATGCAACAGGATAATTCAACAGTTAGTGTTTAATTTGTATTCAGAGCATGCCTTAATGGGATGCTCTGGCTGGTGTCACCCTGCTCCTTTGAAAGGACCCCACCAATGACTGGAGGGGGTATTTTGAGCTCTATACTGAAATCCAGACTGAAAATAGCATTGAGATGGAGCATGTGTGTCTCTCTGTCTCTTCATCTGCTTAAGGAAAGACTGTTGAGTTTAGGGAGTTTCAGGCCAGGATTTAAACCTCCAGCAGATCTGGGTGACACCAAAACCACCCTGAATTATTGTGTAACTCCTAACTGGGGCTCCTGCTCTGGGTCACGCCTCTCCCAGTGGTGCTGAGTCCTTGGGTCACCCTGGAGTTCAGGCAGCTGCACAGCCAGGGAAAAGGTGGGGATCCTGGAGCAAGGCAGGCAAAGAGGATGCTGCCTCCTGAGCTGGAAAATCTTCACAGCAGCCTGTGCCTGCTCCAAAGGTTTCTCAAAATTTTGGAGAGAAATAAAACCCCTGGTTAGGACAGGCTTGTAAGCTTTACAGGCACCATGTCTCGCTGCAGGCACGCTCCTCCCCTCAGCTGTAGCATCTCTGTGTGCCTGTCCCATGCAGGTAGGGCTGGGACTGACAGACACAGCCTGGGACCAGCATTTGGGAGAGCAGGTTGTGTGAAAGCTGTGGGCTGGGATGTGTCTGAAGGTGAACCAGGCCTGTGCTGTCACATGCAGAGGTGAAAATGTGTCAATGCTTTGCCTCTCTCTGGTGGATGTGACTGGCGAGAGGCTTTTCTGTGCCGGCTTCAGGCTTTTCTGGTGCACCATACAATACAAGCTCAGCCCAACATTGCATGGAAACAGATCTCCAGGCTTCAATGAGACTATTCCTATGAGTAACAGCTACTTAAATGAGTAATTGTTAGCAGTCTTTGTGTCTCTGTTATTTTAACTTTGAGTAATTCAGGAATGACTGTAGATGTATCCATATGATGACAGTTGTTGCAATGTTTCCATTCAAACCTCTTCCAAAAAACAGGTGATGCTGTCTAAAAAGGGCATTTTATAAATGAACCAGAGAGTCATTTGAAATTGTGTTTCCTTTCTTTGCTGTTAATAACAAAAGCCTATCTCTTTATTTGAAATTTCTCTTTTTCTCTTTTTTTTTTTTTTTTTTCCCTTTGCTGGAGCACAGAAAGGATTCACAGGGCTTTGTGCTGGGGCTGGGGCCGGGGCTGGGGCTGGAGCTAGCTGGTCATAAAGCTACAAACATGGACCTGTATGCTTTAAAAATCAAGAGAATTGCCTAGACAATAATTGAAATGGCATTTGGTTCAATTCCACGTTAAAAAAATATTTTGAAAGTTTGACCTGGTGTTATAGGGACTTTTTTTTTCAATTCTTCTAAGAGCAATCCCAGTTTACCATTTTTTTCTTTTCTTTTCTTTTTTTTCCCCTTCAGGTTCAACCCCTTTTATCACACTAAAGTGCCAATCAATATTGTGAGATAGATGTTACATCTTAGGTTTTTATAACATTACTTGTCCCAGAAGGGATACTGTATCTTTAAGGAAATGGACCCGATATCCTGTTTCTGAAGGATTAAAACACTTTAAAGAGACAGAAGAGGCTGTAAACCCCTATCATATTCTTATTCTCTCTTCATTATCTTGTCCAGTATCTATCCCTGCTGAGTAAATCTGGTTGTGTGTTTCTCCAAAGTGGTCATAAGAAGAAATTTATTTACTTCTCTTTGCACTGGAGGGGCATTACTGGGTTTCAAGGCTCTCCGAAGTAATAAAGATTTTGCAGTGTGTGCAGAAGGAGCAGAAATTCAGAACTTCTTTTCCCCCTCTGAGGTCGTTTGGCCAGCCTAAAGGGGAGACACTTCTCATTTTCTGACAGGCTTTATTTCCGTAAGATTTTCCAATTAGCAGGAAAAGGTCACACTAATGTTAGTGCTGTGTGGAGGAAGGGGGATCCAGCTATGCAAACAGAGATCTCCTTGAAAGGACAATATAAAAATGCTGTGTTTTCCCTCATTTCTCCATGGAAGCTGCAAGGAGGGCTGTGGAGGGGGCACTGCCCAGGTGCTGTTTGCCGGAGGGGAGGCAGGGCTCCCTCTGCCCGGGATCAGCGCTTTCACTCCGCTCCTGGACCTCGCTTTTCTCTGAAACAGCAAATTGCATTCACCCCCCACCCCCGTCTATGCGTTTGTCCACCTGGGTGGAAAACAGACAAACAGGCAGCAGGACAGATTTCCACCTGCCAGGACAAGGGGCAGGAACACAGCAAGCACAGAGCGAGGTTTTCCTCTCGCTTGATGCCGGAGAGAAGTTGCGGGTGGGGTTTGCTTTGGATGGTTGGTCTGGGGATTTTGAATCAAGCTGGGCTGAAAACAAACAACGCTGACTGCGGGCTTTCCCCCTCCCTGCTCTCTGAGCCCTGCTAGAAGCATCTCTGTAGCTCTCCCAGCAGCTTTTGTTGCTCCGTGCTGGCCCTGTGTGTCCCACACACGTGCCAAGAGCGCAGGAACTTTTTCCAGCGAGGTGAAGAGCCGGGAGGTGTCAGGACTTGCTCACACTCAGCTTTCAAAGAAGCCTCACATTCTTCCTCTTCCCAGGCAAGCATCTGTCTCTATTTTTACAGCCCGGCAACAGCCGTGGCCCCAACTTGTGCCCCCTTCTCCACAGAGGGGCCGTAGCATTTAAATTTGGCTGCGGGCATGGGGAGAGGCAGGTGCACAAGTCTGGAATCTCTCTGCAGGCATTGAAGTGGTCCAGCTCCTCCCCAGCACATTTCCTCCTTAAACACATAACTGGCCTTGCAGCCAGGGGGCTGGAAACCATCTCAGGAGTCAGTTTGGGCTGGAAGGTGTGGTACTGGGGCAAAGGGAGCAGAGTTCCTGCTGACACTCCTGGGCAGACCATTGTTGCCAGGAGAGGTCGTGGGAGATAAGAAATCTGTTAATTTTAGCCTGCAACTTGCTGAACAGCACACATGCACACATACACGTGTGCATGTATGTGTATGTGTGCATATGTGTGTGTATATATATATAGCCACCAGAGAATCATTTCACAGGAAATTAAATATTTGCAGCTCTCCCACACCATTTCATATCTTGCCAATTCCCATAACCCCCTTTTCAGATCACCAATCCCTGCTGGAGCCCAGAAACTGTCTATCATAACCAGAAGTTTATACACTGGGAAACATTTCTGCACCAAATCCTTCACTGGAGTAAGTTGGCAGGGCGCCACCAAAGTCAGAGCAGTCGCAGTGATTTACACCAGCTGCAGATCCAGCCCAGAGAAATGTGAACAACTCCGTGAGCTTTGTGCATCAGGGAGTTACACAGCAAGTCCCTGAGATAGTAAAAGCTAAAATATCCTGATCTCCCAAGGAGCTGATCTGAATGGTATTTTTTTCATCCGCATTAAGCACTAGGCTTAGGCTGCACCATGGAAATCATCCCTTCCTTTTTGTTGGAAAGTGATGTTTTATCTTTGCTGAGTTTCCACTCTGACATTTATACCGAATGACAATTAACTTTCCTTTCCCATTAATCAAAAGTAATTCTCTTTCTGACAGCGTTTGGCGCTGGTGCCTGGGCTTGCGTGGAGCTCTGCAGCCCTGCACGTGGAGGGACTCTGCATTTGTGCAGGGGGACAGAGATCTCCCTGGGATGTGCCCACGAGGAAAGCCACTGCAGGAGGGCAGTTTGTGGTGCTGGGTGAGACATGGAAGCACAGGGAGCAGGACTTGAGCTGGGTGGGAGCGTGGGGAAGGCTGGTGGCTCCCCAGGAGAGGGGAAATCCAGCACTGCTGCCTTCCAGCGAGCAGCTTGCACTCTCAGATAACAGCAGTGGAGCAGGGAGACAAAGCACAGCTCCCTTCACTGCCCTCCCCTTTCCCAGCAGAGCAGCTGCCAGGCGTTTTTCCCACCTGCACCTTCCCCTTGTTCAGGTCCCTGCTGGGTCTCTCTTCCAGCCCTCTCCTCAGGGACCAGACAGCTTTGGTCCTAGTCACAGGAATCTGGGCAATAAATCCCTTTTGCTTGTGGTTTGCAGGGTCTGATGCTCTTCAGATCCCCTGCAGAAACACAAGGTGATCTCGTGCTGGTGCTGGAGTGGGTGGCAGCGTTCCCGTTTGCTTTAGTGGCACAGGATCAGACTTCACAGGGGATTTCAGGCAAACTATTTCAGCAGGAAATTAACCAGGGTCATCTATAGAGGAGAAAAAATAGAGAATTTTGCCTTTCTGTTTAAATATAAGGCAGCAATGTTGCTTGATTTTTTTAAGTAGACGCGAAGGAGCAAAAAGGTGAGAAACCTCTTTTTTTAGTTGCTTTTACACAATGTCCGAGTGTAAAAGCAACTAAAATGCATAAATGTTTGTTTTAACCTTAGAAATAGAAATTAACTTTTGTAATAGCCCTCAAAATAGCCCTGTCGGCTTTAGCAGAGTTTGGAGAGGCGTAAGCTGACGTGCAGGGATGCTCCATGAGTCACTAATTGAGTCAAGTGCAGAACCTCAAACCCTCATTACCAGAGTTGCCTGTAGGTTTGTTTGTGTCTTGAGGTAAATTGAAAACCTGCAAAAAAACACACAAAAGTGCTTGTGATCAGTGAGGCTGAGATTACTGTTCTGATTTCAATATTCTGTTCATATGCTGGCATTCATCCATCAGCTCATGGTGGAGGTGAAAAGGTAATGTCCTCCAAAGGGGAGCCACCTTCCAAAAACATCTACCTTCTCACTGATCCAATAAATCAGGAATTTAAACCCCAAAGGTGTTTGCTTAGGGAATACATTCCCAGGGACTGGCATCTGCTCTTGATCTTGGTTTGCAAATTTTTCCTGCTTACCTTTCATGTACATCAGCTGCACGCTGGCAACACTTGGTTTGCAGGGATGTTCAGGAAAATGAATGTGGGGTGAAGAGCTGGAGTTTGTTGCGTGGCTGGGGTGATTTGTGATAAGTGGCTGTGCTTTGGAGTTAGATAAATTTAATAAACACTCAGGGGATATAAAATAAATTAATCCCTACTGTTTATAGGGTAAGACATGGTGTTTAATAACATTAATGCTGTTGTACAGAGTAGTCAGGAGCATGTCAACGTTCTGGTTTTATCTAGACCATAGGTATTAGAGAGCACACATTTATCACCAGATGTAGCTGTAGGGCGACCCCAAGCCATAATAACTGAATGCCATTCAGCCCTCAGATGGCTGGATCTGGCAGCCAGTCCCTGGTGGAACTGGTGCCTTCCTGAGCTCTCAGGCATGAGTTTGCATTTTCACTTTCCTCTCCAAAATTCAGCTGTTTGTAAAGTTTAAACCTTGGCTTGTCCACCTGCCCAGCTGGGCTGCCCTGCAGGGCACGGCCAGAGCCCCACGCTGAGCTGCATCCAACCAGGGCTCCATGGGACATTGCTGTTTACTGAGCTGGGGGTTAATCAAAACAAGGCCACACCAGATGTAGAAACCTGCTGGAGAACCTGGATTCCTTCAGAGATTTGACAGCTTGCAGGGCTGTGAGAATCCCTCTGCTGCAGGACTACCCCAGCCCTCTTTCCCTGTGTGCAGGGCAGCTTCAATAATGCATCTGACATCTTCAAGTTGTTAAATCCATTCAATGATGGATTTTTAATACTTTGCTTTTTAATACAAGTCAATATTTTAAAGAAGGTTTTTCAGAATTCAAAGAACACATAAAAACCAATGGAGGGCATATGCGTAGCAGCACTTAAAAAATCAAGCAGATAATTCCTGCTGGGTAACTCAACATTGCTGGTACCACTTTGAGTACACAATATTGACAGTCACTTTACAAATAATTGACTTATCTGACCAAATATGAGAAAGAAATGCAGCTAAGAAAAAGTATTTCTTGCTGTTATAATACATGCAAATAAGCAGAAAGAGATTTGCATTGAGTTGGCATTAGTTTTGTTAGGGCTGCCAAAACTGTGGCTCTCTGCAAGTGATATGTTTCACATTGCAGCATTCCTCTCAAAACTTGCAGAACTAAATAAATAATGGCACCGTGGATGAAACTGGAGAAAAATGAGTAACGCTCAAGCCAGGTGCCTAGAATTTCTATCCAGGCTGCCAGATTTTCAACAAATTAAACTTTTCAGATCCAATTCTCTAGTCTTTATGAAATTTTGATGCTAATAAAGCTTTGAATGGAATGAAGTTTTTGTCTTAACAGAGTGCCAGGGACTTTGAATATAGCATCTCAGCCAGCACCTGTCAAAACCAGTAGAGAGACTACTGCTGATTTTTATAAGCACTGATGAGACCAATCTTGAGACCTTTTTGTTCCCTGCTCCCTGTTTGGTGGATCTGATTGCTCATTGCCCCTCCTGTCAGTGCTGGGTCTTTGTCAGCAGCTGACCATGCTGACCATGGTTTTGAGAAGATTTCTTCTGTTCCTGACTGTTTTTCTTCTTGTGAAACTTGTCATTTAACCTTTAATTATACTAGTGCAATTATAGCAGTTTACTTATAATTATATAATGATAAATATAATAGGGTTTGCTCATCAGCCTTATTTGCAGTTAAAAACTGACTGCAGATAAAAACCTGCCTATATATCTTGTAGTGAAATTTTAAATCTTACCTAATTTTAGACACCTGCCTAAATTTCTTTAATGAATAAGAATAAGTTCAGATAAAACAAGAATATACTTGCAGTCAGCCTTTTACCTACGTGTACTGAAACCAGGGTGAAGTAGGTGAGCAGGTAGGAAGCACATCTCTTCACAAAACAACTCCAAACTCTTCAAAGAGGCTCAGAAGAAGCTTCCAGCTTTGCAAAGTCTCTGTCTGTGGCTCAGTGACCTCCTGGCAGCAGCAGCCCATTAAGTGCTGCTCTTGGCTGGAGTTCTCCTTGGTAATTTGGTGGATTGGATGAAGAGGCATCCACTGACACAGACTAGATCTCCATGCTGCACCCATCAGATCCAGCCATGGCTTTTCTCCATGCACACTGGCTGCTGCTTTCATGGCAAGGTTAGGGCTTGCTAACTTCTAAAACTGAAGAGCAGGTTGAGGAACAGCAGTTGGATCTTGGTCTCAAGAGAAGGGATTGCTTTGGTGCAAGCAGAGCTAGCATGATGGTGACTGTTCACAATCTGAGTCAGCCACTCGACACATGAAGAAATCTCACCTGAGCCATCACAGCAATCCCAGCAGAGCATGTTCTAAGTGGCCATGTAACCTTTGTTTTGTTATTGGGCTTGTGTTATTGGACAGAATCTGGAGCTGAAAAATTCAGTTCCAGGTGCCTGAGTTCAGAAAGTTTGCTCAGTCCTTTCCAGAGAGAAAATTTTTCCAGACTGCCTTTCAAACTTAATGAAAACTTTGGTCTACAAAGCTAAATATTGTGAGATATACATTTTGAACAGTGGGCTCCTGTGATGGAAACTGAAAATCTGAAGCTGGGTTGGCTTAGCACAAAGGGACAAGGAGCAGAGGAGATCTGAGCCCAGGTGCATGCAGAAGAGGAGTTGCTTGAAGGCACCATGAGTAGTTAGCTGGAGTTTCACCTAGAAGATAATGAAAATAGAGAAGGTTTTCACCCTTTGATGTCTCAAAGGTGCAGGTGCCTTACTGATGGTTTCAGGGATGCTCTTTATCCCCAGTGTTGACAGGAAAGTGTTTTGTGTGTTTCCCTGGAAAGCAAAGATATTTGATTCTATAGCCTATTCCTTGGTTTTCCCTCTTCAGCCACTGATCTGCAGGAGGAGTTGTTTCCAGGGGCTTTGATTTTGGGTAATGAATCATGAATTCTTCTGCCACCTAGCAAGGCCCATGTGTGGTGGGCTAGTCCAGGATGTGGTGTAAAATTTGCCTCCTTGAGATATGGGCTGCTTTCCTCCAGAGCAGGGTGATCAATCTGGGCTGCCTACACACCAGAGAAACTCTCAACCACACTTTGGTGCACCATGTACTAAAGAGCTCTTCTCTGAAGAGAAGGAAACAGTTGTTTGTGACTTGATGGATTTATCAAGTGCGATTTGAAAAATGACAATTGGATTAAGCTCCTCAAAATCCAGGCAATGAGAGGTCCTGCCTATTCTAAAGTGTTCAGTCTTCCAGGAAGGAAAAAGAGCAGAACTGGAGAGGGCTAGGAAGAGTTAGATCAGAAAATTATTTTAATGCCTCAAGAGCTCAGGAGTTTTCAGGCTCACAGCTTTGGCCTTAGGCACTTCATTTGCCAGTCAGGCACCCAGATCCTCTTTTTGGACTGCTTCTTCCTAAATTAAGGGTCAAAGTGCTGTAATATAAATAAATAATAAAATTAATAAAAAATAATAAAATTCAGTATTAAAATTGCCACTGGGAAAACCAATAAAAGAAAAAGCCACCAACCATGTAATGGCTACTTTTAACCACTTAACATACAGTTTAAATCTCTAAAGAGGAATAATAATACATTTATTTCTGAAGTACCTGAAGTTGCCAAAGGCACTCAGGGTGCTCTGCGATATAAAACCGTTTCTAAAAATAAATTAGCACATTATAAAAAGGCTCTGTGTAGTGAATGTACTTAGTGAGCAGGTGAAACGTTTCTGACAGAACATGTTTCTCTTGGAAGGGGCTGGTCCACTTGAACTGGATCAAGGGGGTTTCCAGTGTCAAGCTAGTCAGGCATTTCTGGATTAAAAAAGAAATAAATAAATCTTCTGGTGGTGCCAGCTGTGGGGCTGGAATGAAATGCAGGTGGTTGGAGTTGCTGGGGATGGAGCCCCTTGGTAAGGTTTTGTAATGCAGGGATGCAGTGCCAAGGATGCAATGCCAGGGATGCCCGTGTGAGCCCGGTGCCATGCTGGGAGAAAAGCCCTGCCGGGCTGGGGAGGGCACCCAGCCCTAGGAGCAGGCACAGAGCCCGGCCCTTTGCCAGCTGCAGCTCCCGGCAATGCGGGAGGGGAGCAGGGACCGAGCGCCGGGAGTGCCCCGCAGGCAGCGGCCCCGGGACAGCGCATCCCTCCCTCCGCAGCCACCACCGCGAACACACAAAGCCAGGAGGATGATCCCGAGCTGTGAAAGGGGAGAAGAGGAGGAGGGCTCGCTGNGCTCCCTTGGAAAGGAGCTGTTGGAAAGGGCCTGGGAGGGAGCTGTGCTGCGCTTTCATCTGTTTCCCAGGGCCTAATTGAGTTGAATACAAATATAAACTTATAACAGACGCTTCAGTCGCTCTCTTTAGCTCCTCTCACAAAAAGCCGGTTTAATGATCTTTCTGAAGGCTGTTTCACTGAGGCAGCAGAAAGGCACCAGCTTTACATCATTACTGAATAGTGCATAAAGGAATTATTTAGCAAGATGTTCTGTTTGTTAATAGACCCAAATCACAGTTTCTTTTACCAAATACTGCTTTTATTTGAGGTCTTTGAATGAATTTCATTCAAACAATGCTAACATCTGATGATAAAAACCACTAATGAGAGGAAAATCATCCACAGTTTTGATCTAGAGCTCTCATTAATTCCAAACTTTGCTTTTAGTTCGTTTTGCTGATCAAATCATTAGAACAGTTTTTATTACCACTTTGGCTCCCTCCAGAGACAGTCAGCTTTCCACAAGCTTAAGCTCAGTTCTCTTTGTTTTCCTTATTCTGAGTGCCATCGCTCAAATAGAAGAAAGTGGTCCAGAAGGAAACTTGACCCAATGCCCAGGGAAGAGACCCACAAATCCAGACTCAATAAACATGGGGACAGAATTTGGTTATTTTCTGTTTAGGTCTTGGACCATATACCACAACTGATATGGTTTTTGTTTATGGAAGAATATTTTTCCAGGTAAAATATAAAAAATACTTCTTTGTCTAGGGACATTCAGCTCTGCCCTGTGGAAGTTTTTGCTCAATATGTGATGATTTCCATACTTGTTTACCCTGCTATTTATACCTATTAGCACTTGCTGTGCTGCCTTGTAAATTGTTATTAATTGCTGTGTAATTTTCTGCAGTGGTACCAAGCTGTAAGCTGTGGTTTTTTTCTTTCTTTTTTTCTTTTTGTTTATTTTTTTAAATAAGATAAAAGCCTCAGATTGCAAAAATTGCAAACTTTGAAAATCTCTGGAAGGTTTTGAAGTATTCTCCTCACACCCCTATCCAGGAGCTTGAAGAGGGATTGAGGCACAGGTGCATTGCACCAAATAAATACTGACAATATCCAATGGTGACACCATTCCCTATCCAAATATCATCCAAATATTGTGCATGAATCCTTGCATCCTTTTCCCTTGCACAACAAGAATTGTTAAGACATCCCTGAGAACTTAAGAGCACTTGGAAAAAACAGCAAAATATGAAAAGGCAAATCAGCAAGGAGGGTTAAAAAACCTCCTGCCCTCCACCCTGTGCTCCACCATGGCACAGTACAACATGGGTCAGGCATTCAAAATGACTCCCCAAAACATTTGCCCTCTTACATTGCCCCTGCCCTGGAGGGTGGAGGCCAGGCCATTGTAGTACTTGAAATTTATGAAGATTTATGAAGAAGGCAGACAACAGTTCTGTGTTGGGAGACAATTCAAGCTACATTAATGGCAAGAAATACAGAAAGTCATAAATGTAAGGGATAGAAGTGAAGGGGTTTGCATGCTTGCATTGTAAACTAATTCACATTGCCTTCCACTGTCTCACCAGCTGATTTTTTCCCCTTTAATTTAGAATCTGCTTATTATGTTGATATTAATATAGATGTAGAACAGTGAACAAAAGGCTGTATTTAAGACAAATGGGGAAAATTTATAGTGTTGCAAAATCAGCTTTTGCTGGTGGTTCTCAGCATTCCCTTTCCCAGATATTTCTGCATGAGTTAAGCAAAATTAATTATTGTCTTAACCGTAGAGTCACTTTTAGATATAGGTGGTTTACACCATAAGCAAGTAAACGTCCCGAGATCTGAAGAGAAGAGGAAAATAAAAGCAAAGTTAAGCCTCTCAGAGTTCAGCTGTGTGTTTGAGAGGTGGCCTGTGGGCAGTGCTGGCCACAGATGAGTGGCAGGACCTCATTTCCAAGGGACTGCCCTGACTCATGTGGGTAAGAGGGAAGCCAAAATTCCCAGTGCTGTGACTCCAGCACTTGTTCTTCTTTTGGCACCTTCATCTGAATAACTTTGCTGCTCAACTTGATCAAGAATGAGCCTGGTTTTGCTGAGCTGTTTGAGGAGCATAACCCTGTGGATAATTTTCCCTCTCAAATTTTAGAGTTTATGGGCCAGGTTCTCTTCATACTGAAGATTTTCTGCAGTGAAAAGATGCTTCTGCAAGAACAAATGAGGTTTTTTGGATGCTCTTGTTGGAAAGCCCATTGTTCCCAGCAATCATAGGTGTTTAACCTCAGTACCTAATGTGAAAGATTTTTGCAAAACCAAGATTATTTGGCTGGTGGGTCTAACAGTTTGTACTCTGGATCACCTTCTTGGAGGCTATGACCTCTTATTTCAGTGTCCTACATCAGTCAAAGTGAGCTTCNAAAGCTGCCCTAGCACAGAGTGGGAGCTTGGCACAGAGCAGAGAGCCCAGCTCAAGTGTGCCCTGCTCAGCTCTTCAGGCTGTTTCTTTGTGTTTGTGTTTGTTAGAACATGGGTAAAGCTAAAGCAAACACTGGTGCTCACTGGAGACTGATAAGGGAGAGGTCACCTCTAGTAATATGTAGTGGAATTATTCTCCACAGAGCTCAATTTTAATTACATACTGGTTTAAGAGTATTACCAGCACAAAACCCTNTGCTTCTGCAAGAACAAATGAGGTTTTTTGGATGCTCTTGTTGGAAAGCCCATTGTTCCCAGCAATCATAGGTGTTTAACCTCAGTACCTAATGTGAAAGATTTTTGCAAAACCAAGATTATTTGGCTGGTGGGTCTAACAGTTTGTACTCTGGATCACCTTCTTGGAGGCTATGACCTCTTATTTCAGTGTCCTACATCAGTCAAAGTGAGCTTCTCTTCTGCAGGAGACCCTCACAAGGCCCTGTGAGCAACTCCAGTGAGCTGGAGCTCTGTGTCAGGGGTTTAAGGGGGAGTCAAATCATGCACAGACTTACTTGAAGTGAGGCATCTTCATCGGTGGGAATTTCATCCTACCCAAATTCCTTGCACTGGCAGATTTGCAAAGCTTAGCCTTAAAGGTCAGTCTAAGTTTTGTGTATGAAGGGAGGAAGAAAAGCTCTCCTTTAACCTAGTTTACTGCAAAGTTTGTACATTAAAAAAAAACTAAGTAAAAAAAGCTTCAGCATAATATTTTTTAATTTAAAAAATAACTTCTGCGGAGGTGAGTGCACTCCCATCCTAAAGCTGCCCTAGCACAGAATGGGAGCCTGGCACAGAGCAGAGAGCCCAGCTCAAGTGTGCCCTGCTCAGCTCTTCAGGCTGTTTCTTTGTGTTTGTGTTTGTTAGAACATGGGTAAAGCTAAAGCAAACACTGGTGCTCACTGGAGACTGATAAGGGAGAGGTCACCTCTAGTAATATGTAGTGGAATTATTCTCCACAGAGCTCAATTTTAATTACATACTGGTTTAAGAGTATTACCAGCACAAAACCCTGCTACCTGTTTATGCTTCCAAAAGCTAATGGAGTTGTATTGAATAACTGAAAGGCCCCCAAATCACACTGACAACTTGTCTTCTAAGCTCTGTTATGTTTTGTCTTAGCACAAGTGCCAGTGCTAAAGATTATTGATGCAACTGCTTGCTTTTAGATGCTGAATCACATTAGCCTCCCTCCTGCCCTCCTATTTCATTAAGAATCTGGCTGCAGATCAAAAAATGTAATGCCTTCTTCATGTAGGGCCCCATAACTTTCACAAGCCCTAAGAAAACAACTGGCAGTGCATTTATTTCCCTCTTGTTTTTTTCTTTCCCCTGTTCACTTGTTGGCTTTTGTTCTGTTCCTCTTTCACTCTTTTTTTTCATTCTTTCTCTTTCATCCACTGTCTTTACCTAATTCTCATGCTTTCTCTTCCCCTTTCATTTTTCTTCTCTCTCTTTCTCTTTCTCCTCTACCACTTTTTTTCTCATGGAGTGGTGAGAGAGAAAAATAGTAGTAGGAGGAGGGCAAGAGGTCAGCATGTGAGGAATTCTAGTGCAGCAGACAAAGCCAAAACAATAATGTATGTTCACATTTTGAATCTGATATTTTTATTATATCTGCTCTGAACAGAGTAATTATGACAAGTTATTTTCTTTTTTCCATAAGCTATTTTTCTCTCATTGCTGCTGTCTTTGTTTCAATTTGAACAAGTCAGTACTCTCTCAACTTAGTTTCATTCAGAAAAAAAGAATAATTTCATGTATGGAAGGATCTCCAAAAAGCTCTGGTGGAGCAAAGAGCAGAGCGTGACCCTACTAGAAGCAGTGGGACTCGTGCCAGGGCTTTCCATGGGATCAGGATCCACCCCTTGATTCTGGAATTCCAGCCAGGGAATTGGGTCCCTCTGGAATTTCCAGCCAGGGAATTGGGTCCCTATGGAATTCCAGCCAAGGAATTGGGTCCCTATGGAATTCCAGCCAGGGATTTGGGTCCATCTGGAATTCCAGCCAGGGAATTGGGTCCCTCTGGAATTTCCAGCCAGGGATTTGAGTCCATCTGGAATTCCAGCCAGGGATNTGGTATTCCAGCCAGGGAATTGGGTCCCTCTGGAATTCCAGCCAGGGAATTGGGTCCCTCTGGAATTCCAGCTGGGGAATTGAGTGGATTTGGAATTCCAGCCGGGGATTTGGGCCCCTCTGGTCTGTGGGTGCTCCAGATGTCCAGAGCTCGACTCTGATCCTCACAACAGGTTCAGCTTTTAGCCCCAGATGTGGAATGCTGCAGGACTGTGAGAAATGAGGGTTTGTCCAGTTATGTGAGGAAAATAATTCCTGTGGAGTCATAGAATGTTGTGAGTTGGAAGTTTCCAAAATATGACCGTGTACCCTGCCCTCATGTACCTGAGACCAACAGATGTGTCCACATGGGTGCACAAGCAGGACCTCTACCAATAACCAATACAGGGATCTTTATGCCTTCTTTAATTGACTTTATGCCCAAATTTCTCCTGCTTGGGCATTCAATTGCTTTTCCTGAAACAGGAAAAAAAACCTTCTAAGTTTCCTAGAGACATAGTTTTAAGCTCTTGCTTTAATAGACTGACACATCATTTTTGACAAGATCTTGAAATCAATATTTCTCCCCAAACAGAGGCACTTGTGTATTCTTGCTGTATGTTTTCTTCCCCCCAGCATATCTGTGTGTTTCCAGTCAGAAACAGAAAGCAGCCCTGCATTTATCATTTCACCCACAGTGGTGTTCAGAGCTCAAACAAATCAAAATCTTTGCTGAAGAAAAGTCTTGCAGACACATTACACCCATGCTAATATCTTGATTTGTGACTTGCTGATTTTAAGGAACATGTTTGTTTATTTTTTGACTTATTTAGTGCTAGACAGCCCAAGGCATTTATTGGTATAACTTTTAAAGTTGCTTCATTTGGAACAAGTTTCACATAAAGATCATATTAATTAGGTCCTACACCTAAAGTTCATCTTAATTAGCATTGTTTCTTTCCCTGAGGTTCTAGTCATTTGTTAGAATTCAAGGTGGATATTCTGGGGCCTTACAGGGGGATAATTAGTCAACAGTTCCTATTTCCACTGCCTTTAACATGAGCAGGATTAGGCCTGCAAACCACGGAGTGTGACTTGATACAACCATGGCAATACCATTAAACATTTTAATAAATCTCCCTCACAGAAATACCCATAAATGCACACATGCATGTGCATATCCAATCCCATTTATTCTGAATAAGGAGAATAACTCTGCTGTGGCAGTTGTCTCTCATGTACCATTTATTTTACCCATGTAAATTAATTTAGTTGTTTTTCATAACCATTCACATATTCCACTTCATTTCACAACTAATTTCTGGGACTGGTTTGATAGTCAGCTATTATCTTTTTGGAAATATGTACCTCCTTCTAATTTCTTGTTGCCATAACTGAGCAGTTATGTACCTCCTTCTAATTTCTTGTTGCCATAACTGAGCAGTTCCTTGCTTCTTTATGTAATATTAAAACAAGTCCTATGTCCTTAAATAGGAATAGCAATAAAATAGGAAATTTTAGAGGGAAAAGTGCTTCAGTCTGAAGTTGTATGAGGTCTGTGGGAGATCTGTATGAGATGTTATCATAGTTTTTGGGATTTATTTTTGCTGAGTGGGGAAAATTACCCAAAATCCTGTAAGAGTAGTGTATGAAAACATTTTATTTGACAAAGCACAGCCAGTTAATGCTGCAACACATGGCATCATATCTTCCCTAGAATAATCTTGAATAATTTCCAGACCAATGTAGTACTGGACTGTATAGAAAATATTAGGATTTTGTATGAATATATGAAAAGCACCACTAACTGTTATAACAAGTGCAGAACCAGAGCCTTTGGACAGATTTCTCCAAGTGTCAGAGTATTTAATGCAGGTGGATGCACAGATGACTTTCCAAAAGCACTGAAGAAGTTTGATAGACTAAGTGGCTTTTGCAGATCTAGATGCATTCTAGACACTGTCACAGGGCTGGACCTTGACTGCAGGTATGTGAAGTGCAGTGTGTGAGAAAGGTCTCAGTTTTGGTTTAGGTTTTTTGTTGTTTTTTTTTTTCATAACTTGTTTTAATATGAATTTTGTATCTTTTCCTCAGACACAAGGAAGGTATCTCCTTAGTGCCTGGTAGGCACTTAGCAGAAAGCAGCTGATTTTCCTAGGCTCATTTCCAAACACCTGAGTTCTGTATCTCAGAGGAATTGAGGTGTCAAGCTGAGCTGTGCACACAGGTGCCTCAGTCAGATTTGGTTTTGTCAGGTATGGCTGCTGGGAGAGGTCAGATTCGGGATGACAGAATGAGACCAGCCGAGGGAGG
>WBNQ01058471.1:75680-86826 GCA_013401375.1 Spizella passerina
ACACTGACCCCACTGACCATGCTGACCACACTGACCAGAATAACCACACTGGCCACACTGACCATGCTGACCACACCAACCACACCAACCACACTGACCAGAGCAACCACACTGACCCTACTGACCCCACTGATCACAATAACCCCACTGACCACAACAGCCACACTAACCACACTGACCCCACTGACCATGCTGATCACACTGACCAGAATAACCACACTGACCACGCTGACCACAACAAAATTTTTGGCTAGGAAATGTAGAAGTCAGTGGAATTGTAGCCATTTGTTCCAGCAGAGAATTTGTGCTATAGCAGTTTTCCAGGAGCCTAAAGTGAAATGTATTGCACAGCAACACTAAAACACTGACCACAACAACCACACTGACCACAATAACCACACCAACCACACTGAACATGCTGACCACACTGACTGCATAACTGACCACACAAATAAGTATAGTAAAGGTGCAAATCTAAACATAGTTTATTCATTTTTATTCTAGAGTTTAAATAGACTTGTACAGATGTATAGCAATAAGACAGTGC
This sequence comes from Spizella passerina, assembly GCA_013401375.1. Classification (NCBI taxonomy): domain Eukaryota; kingdom Metazoa; phylum Chordata; class Aves; order Passeriformes; family Passerellidae; genus Spizella; species Spizella passerina. Next base: position 76,228 of record WBNQ01058471.1, read on the forward strand.
AGAATGCTAAGTGTGAAACCTCTGGGGTGATGTACAGTATGAGATCCCTGTGTAGACTCTGTTTTGTGCTTTTGAGTAGGAAAATTAAGGCACAGGATAAGCTGAGAGAGTGCTTTTCTCCTCTGGTCAGCATAGAATTATCATTTCTCTCACCATGATGCATTTAGCTCTTCAGTGTATTGTGTTGAATTGCAAGAAAATTATGTGTTTTATTTAGTGACAAAAATCACGTAATAGTTTCTGAAATGTAAATGGTATTGAGGTGGCAAAACTGAAACCTAGGTGTTTTATTTTCCCCATTACACAATCTGAAAAGTCTCTTTGCCATGGTTAAAATATCTGAGCTGGTTTAGTGGAGCTTGGCACACATTTGAAAGAGAAGTGGGGGTGGCACCGATCCTGCTGTTTCCCATCCAAGGCCAGGAAAGGTGGAGAAGGGTACAGCTGGTGCAGTTTCACCCTGAATTCACTGTTCACATCCCCTGGGCTTTGCCCAAGCCCTGGGGGAAGACCCAAGCTGGGAAAGCTGGGTTTGGCCATTGGAAACCAAACTACAACATGAGTTTGCATTCCCAGTGCTGGAAGTAGGGCTGGTGTGGGGTACCTCCTGTGCTCCTCACCATGGAGAATAGTTATGGATATTTCTGGCCCCACCAGCCTGTTAGGGGCTGTTTTCTGTTTGCTGAGGTGCTGTGACTTGTCAGCTCTACTTGTCAAATAAAATAAATCAGGATTTTGTGAAGACAGTGGGCCTAAAGCTTCTGAGATCCTTCAAAGATCACAAAGCACTTGCCACCACTGACAATAAGAAGCTGGATAGTTATCCTCAGCTTTCATGGGGTTTTTCCTGTTTTAAACTGTGATTTTCAGATGAATTTTTGCTTCCCATAGTGCTTCATGGTAGTCTATTCATGTGATGCTGGCTCAAGACACTCTAGAAATAATTTATTCCCAGACATATTAATTTAGGTCTGTCTCTGCATTTACCTCACTAAAGCACAATCTAGGCATGTTCTCTATGAGGTTCTGGAGAAAGAAAAAGATTTTCTGGCAGAGAGATTTGGACCCTTTCATTAGAATTGCACTTAAACACATAATATGGATTTCAGACTTGCAGACTTTGAAGGGTGGAAATAATCAATTTACATGACAAGATGAAGCCCTGGAACTGGGAGCTGGTGCATGGCTCCAACATGAGCAGAGCTTCTGTCTCCTGTAACCTAGCAGGCATCCCTGGATAGAAATGGAGAGGAAATTTTTTGGCTAGGAAATGTAGAAGTCAATGGAATTGTAGCCGTTTGTTCCAGCAGAGAATTTGTGCTATAGCAGTTTTCCAGGAGCCTAAAGTGAAATGTATTGCACTAAAATAAATACCCTAAGGGTAAAGGTGGACAGAAGAAAAGTGACAATCTTGTCATTCCACTTAAACTGAAAATGACAATGCTGTCATTTAATTTAATCTGTTTACTAATTCCTTCCTTGAGCATGGCTTTGTTCTGCAGACACTTCTCCAAAGAAAGCAATATCCCCAGAAAAAAAATTATCTTCTGTTTACTTCCTTTTTCTTGTCTTGCTAATACAAATTTTAACCCTCACAAGTTGTTGGATGGTGTTGAGCTTGTCAATGTGGTCTGTGAAGATATAACAAGGGCAATGGGACTGAGCATTCAGCAAATGTTGGCTGAAGGGCAGGAGATGCTCTGTAACTGAGGGCTCTCCAGGATGGTGCAGCTTCCCAAGGGAAGTAATGGAAAAAACATAATTTGCTACAACTTTCAGTCAAACTGGACAAAACTTTTGAAAAGATATTTGAGGGATGAAAATTTTCTTCAAGGATATGGGGGCTAGATGATTAACAAATCCTCAAAGTGACCTGGCCAGGCTCTCAGAGCCAGCCTTGCACCTCCTGGGGCAGCACAGGCTGTGCTCAGGGCCTCTCACCCTCTTTGCTGCATGAGGAGGTTGTTACAGCATTTTTCTGGGTTTTGCTTGGGAATGCTGTGGGAACAGGAGTTCAGTGTGTGACCCCTGGATTTCCCCAGCTCCCCCCACTTTCTGTGGGAATGGGGAGACAGAGAAGCTGCATGGGATTGCTGCCCTGGGGTGGGAAAGGTGGATACCCCCATGCCATGCAGGAAACCTGGGATCTGCCTGGACTGAGATGGATTTCAAAGTTTAAGACAAGAACCTGACAAACTTCTATTGCTCTTCCTCCTCCTCTTTCCTGAGTGCTTGTGGTCAGCCCTCACAGTCCCTTCTCACACTGTGCCTGAAGAAGCAGAGTTTGTTTGTCCTTAGCTGTGAACCTTTTTACCTGAAACACCATAAGCAAATCACTGCCAGACTCTTGCACTTTAAACAACTTCCCAACTGAAATTACAGCAGAGACAAAACACTGAGCATGTATAGGTAGAGTGAGTCCTGAATAATGAAAAATGCATAAGCCTACATCTTTTTTTTTTTCTGCCTTTTAATACAGATCAGGTAAATTCCTAAATTCCATTTTCTTCCCTGGAGATTTACATACTGAATTTTTATTATTTTTTTTAAGACAGAGGAGAGGGCTGTTCTGGAGTGTGTGGGTTTTGTGCTGAATGCAGTGATACAATGCCCCCAAAAACCCCTCCACAGCTCCATTGTGAGAGCAGATAAGAAAGCAAACCACTCCAGAGCCCCCTGGGGAAAAGAACCCCTTTGGAGGGCATTTTGCTGAGCTCCCTGGTTAAAATCCCTGGCAGCAGGCAGCCGTGCTGCTGACACAGAGAGCTGGAGCAGGAACAGCTCATCTACTCAGCACCTGCCAGTGAACACTCGTTTCTGCCAAGAGTAACTTGGTACCAACTTCAATAATATCACAATGCGGTATTTAAATAATTTGACAAGGCTATTTGGATAACTACCAGGAATTGCTCAAGTCAGTAATTTTCCTTTTGGGAGACTAAGTTAGGATCTGCCTTTTCTCAAAGATAATATTGCCTCATCCCATCTCTGCAAGAATTTTAAGGCATGAGTACATATATATAGAGAGATAGATTTTGAGGGTTGGAGTTTTATATTGTGGGAAGTGAAAGGTTGATAGTGAAGCTCAGGGCAAGTGGGTCTGTTGATACCCCCTGCACCTGCTTGGTCTTGGAGCTGTTCTCTGTAAGAACTCGTGCAAGAATTTAAGAATTTAGTGCAATACAACAGTTCTCTCCCCATCTTCCTTCAAGGGCATCAGAAAAGAAGCTGTTACTGTGGAGGCTGAGGATTTTTGTCCTCAGAGCCCAGCCAATGGCTCACTAGGCCCTGCCTTGCTTTAATTCCTCATTAATCCATTCCAACAGCACCTTGAGAAGAAGATCCCAGGATGGAGGCTGCTCTGTGCCTTGTGCTGGTCACACCACTTCCAGGTGCTGAAAAATGCAATTCTAGACCAGAAACCAGAGAAATGCACTTAATTCCAACACCAGGTCTTGATGTTCACCAAAGGTTACTTTGCTGTGCGTTTTCACTCTTTGGGGACAATATTTACAGAGGGTAATATTGAGATTTCCGTTTGTATTAAATGGAGGTGGTTAATTACCTGAATCTTGGAGAAAATCTCTCTCAGAACACGAGAGCTGGACTTTGTGCCCACGCTGCAGGGCCTGGCCCATTCCCACCCAGCTGAGCCCCGAGTGTCCAAGCTGTGAGACCCCTTGGCACTGCAGAGCATCCCCTGACCTGCTCACCAAAGGATTGGTCTCATCAGCACTGGGCTGGCAGAAACCAGCCCAAATGCCACTATGAGGTCATGATGTGGAGCTCGTTTTCCTGCTCTGGGTGTGTGAGACTGATGGTGTTTGGAGCATCCCAGGCACATCGTGTGTTCCCAGCCCGGGTGCAGGCGTGATGGATCTCCTGGAAGCTGGGGGTGAGCTCCAGCTGTGGCACCAGGCTATTGACCTCAGGCTATTTGCATTATTAGTCAGTTTTCTAAATCATTGGACTGAGTATGGAGACAAGAAATATTTTCCATTTTGCTGGAGCTTCAAGTTGTCTGTTATGGATTTTACAAAGCACTCAAAAGGCTTTGCTTTCAGCCAATTTGCTACTCTGGCTATATTCTGTCTCATTTCTTCATAGAAAATTATTTGCTGCCAGCTAAATACAGTATGTTGATGACCTATTAATTTATGACATGCATTTGGAGCTGGGAATGAATTTATAAACAAACTTTAAGTTCTTTTTCCCCTGTGAATTGTACCAGCATTTGTTTTAATTTCCCAGTAGTCGTGCTTAATGTGTCAGAAGCTATGTTCGACTGCTTGTTTTCCTCCAAAAAGAAGGAAAAAAAGGAGAAATAACTAACTAAAGTTCAGCTCCTGTCAGGTATTATAAGCAACACTTTGAAATGAGGTATGAATCCAAATAAAATATTTTAACTCTGTAGTATTTTACCAAAATCTGGAGGAGAAAAGGTTTACTTACTAAACAATCATTTGAGCTGCAAACCTTAAAGTATTCACCAAGGTCCCTTAAAGTTAAACAAAAAAGAAATATCTATCAGCACATTTTAATAGAAAGCAGAAGTCCTTACTAGATAGTATACAAAAAAAAAAAAAAAGAAGAAGCACAGTTTTTAAAGGTTCTTTTCTCAAGTGATGCAGGAAAAATTCCTCAAGCCAGTATGGAAATTAATATAGCTGCAGGTAATCTAAATTTTTGGCATTCATTTGATGCTACAGCAACCCTGGGACCAATCCTGGGAACCCTACTTCAATTAACATTACTAAAGTCAACAGAATTCCACCCAAGAGCAGCAGCAGGGTGGCACAGTGGGGCAGCTGGGGGCTGCAGCCTCCACCTTGGGTCTGGTCCTGCCCTGGCTCCTCTGCTCCTCCTGCTTCCAGATGTGTTAAGAGTGTTTTACTCCTCCTGCAAAAGTCTAATAATTTGCTCATGTCCTCCAGCAGCTTTTCAGGATGCAGGATTCTCACATGAATAAAAATATCTGACAGAAGGGTTTTTCCAGGCAGTTCCAGGGTCGTTCCCTTGCTGTACCCACCAGGAAGTGGGGGCAGCTGTTTCACAGCTGGGGATGAGATGGTGTTTAGATGAAAATTGGTGTCTGGGCCACATGGGGCATGAGTAGGTATGTGGGAGTTCATTCTTTAAGTGGATTTTGTAGCTGGGGCTTATGTAGTGCAAGAAGTGCTTGTGGTCAGCCCTCACAGGGACTTAAGCACCAAAGTGCATTTTAAGCTGCTCAAACCCAGCATTTGACAGTCCTTGAGGGAGTCCAAGCCTTTTGCCCAAACCCTGCTTCGACCAGAGGAGCACTGTTAGCAAACCATCCTAGGTATGGTGTAGGACAATGAAAGTCTCTCTTCTCTTCTGGTTTCATGAAAGAAAAAGTGTTTTCTTTCACTCACTGAAGGGATTCATGACTCTTAATTCTTTGGGGGAAATACTCCCTTTTCTCTAGTTTTGTCACAGGGTTTGAGGTCCCTGGGGGGACTGAGCAAAGTCCTGCCTCTCTCACCCATCAGCCCACACCATGTCCTGGCCTCCTCCATGGGGATTCTCTGTAGCTCCAAACCCTCACATTAAAGCTTGAAGGGAAGGGACAAGTACCCAAAGCTGGTCACAGTGATGCCTAAATTGCTGTCTCAGACCTTCAAGGGCCAAGACTGCAGTTTAGAGCCCTGTTGATGGTTTCGTGTCTGTTTGCAGCCCTTTTGGCCAACAGAAACCAAGCTCTGCTGTTTCTGGCCCAGCTTTTCTCGCCAGAATCTTTTCCAGAGTTGAGGGCACACTCCCCTCACAGCAAAGCTCTCAGCATGTCCACACTGTGAACTCCATGAGGGTCAAAGATTTAGCCAGCAGAGTTGATTTTTTGAGTCCATCAAAATATTTGTTGTGAACTGTATTTATCAGGAAATTAATTTTGGTTGCAGCCCTCCCCCAGGTTTCTCAGTATTGCCCAGTTGGTTGTAGAAAAAAATTCCAGCCTATGGATTTTTTGGGAGGGAATCACTTTGAATGCACTGTATTGTCTGAATGTTTGTTTGAAAAGCCAAATAGTATCACTGAAAAACTTCCTGCATTTCAAGGTGAGATTTGAGGCGATGGAAATAATTTCACCCTTAGTTTTTAAAAAGCACCAAGTTCTGGAAGTATTGTCAGAAACTGTTTTTAACAACCAGCAACCTTCCCACTTATGGTACCAAAAAAAGCAGATAATTCCATTATTTCCTCACTTGACCATGTTCTCCATCCTCTCTTAGGAATTAATAAGGCTCATCTGAACAAAGTAGAAAACTCCCCAGGCAGCTCATTCTGCTCTGCTGCTGCTCACTCAGCTGCTTTTCACACTACAGGTGCCCATTGCCATCAACTTTTTCCTCTTTTGGAACTCGTTGAGGGTCCACCCTCACTTATTAAATCACTCTCTCTGTATGTTAACACCAAACTGCAAATGGTACTATTTTCTATCATAGTAGACATCATTCCCTCTATATGTTAATACCAAATTATTTGAAAGGCTGGGGAGGAAAAAAAAAAAGAAAAAAAAGGGAAAAAAGGCCAGGTCTGTCCTTCAAGCCTTTGTTAGTTATGGGCAAAAACAAACCCCATCCCAGGCTAACCTCTGTGCTCTTGAAAGCCATTCCCAAATTCCCTGAGCTGCCTCGGCACCGCGTCCTCCGGGAGCTGTCACGGCCTCATCCATTGTGGGGCCCAGCTAATGGGAACATCCACCTGCTCCAGGGTGACTCCCTCTCTCCCCACTGCCACGCTGCCTGGGATGTGATCCCTGCCTGTTGTCACGACCTTGTTTTATTGGATGTTCTAATAGAAGCTGAAATGGATATTAGCTGTAATTACTCATTCCGCAAGATTCTGTAGGTCACTCTTTGTACCAGAGTTGAGAACCTTCATTGTCTACATTGCTTAAATTACTGAACATTGTGCCATCAGTTCTGAATTAGTGCTCATTAATGAGCCTGTGGTTCAAGAAATTCCCTATTTATTATTCAGAGGCCAAGTATAATTCAGGCAGCTGCAATGCAACACTACTTGCCTGACTTTTGAGCTGTGATGGAAAGGCCTGGGTTTGGTTTTATGTTAGGTCTGGGGGAGTTATTTATGCAGGGGGGAGGCATTCAGCAAGCAAAGGGGAATAGATTTTTTCCCCTCCCAGCCTGAATGTCTCTCTTAGGTATCAGACTTATTACAACAAAGCAAACCTGGTTCTTTGGATGTACTAATATCTACTTGGTTACTGAGTGGATAATTCCAAGATCATATTAAATTTCTCTATAATCCTGGAGATGACTGGCTACTGCATTAACCCCCTTGCATTAAATACTCTTTTCCTCTGTCTTTCACTTTTTCACCTGTTTCTTCTCTGCTCTTTGTCTCTCCTGAGCACACAAATCCCAAGCACTGACACATCAGTGCAGATGGCTGCTCCCCATAATTTCAAGCTGAAATGATCTTTTTTGTATTTTTTAACACATCCCCAAAAGGTGAAGCAGTGCTGAATTTTTCGTGCAGCCCAGTCAGGTGCCAGCCTATGCTGACCATGCACTGGCCCACCTGAGATGGCCAGGGCACAGCTGCAGTGTCACCCCTGGCCAGACCTCCCCAGGGACACTCTGGTCCCTTTGCTTTGCCCCACCTGCAAACAGGCTGTGGTGAGGACAAGAAAATATTTATTTTGGGGCTTGGAGAGGAATTTGGATGAGTAGGATTTCTTTTTCTGTGGGGAAAAAGGGAGTGCCTGAAGATATTCTGTGCTTTTGGGGGGTTTGCTAATCATTGATGGCAGCACCCTGAGGGCAAGGGAGCCAGGAGGGAGCAGGCACCTTCGTGGCACTGCTGCTCAGCTCAGCACAGCAGGGCTTTCCAGGGATCTGCAGTTTATGACTGAGCATTTCTTGTGTCAATAATTAACAAACATATCAATGTGATAACAGCAGGGGTGGAGATAAAGCTGGGTCTGAGACTGTAATGGCTTAAAGGAGCACACCCTGCAAGAATGCCAGCAGACTGTGGTGCTTCGTCAGGAGAAAGCAAATCAAGCACTGACTGCCTGGCGTTAGCCTGCCTCTGAAGAGAGGCTAAATGCTGCAGCTTTTTGCCAAAAACCCCCTAATTCTGTGGGGTTTTAAATCAGAGCCATGAAATTCCTACTATACAAACCTCAAGAACATTTAACAAAATAATCATGATCTCCAGAGTTTCTTCCTGCCCTGCTCTGGCAATGGCAGCATTATTTTCATTTGATTTTGACTTGAAAATGGACCACGCTTGTTTCCTTGGCCAAATCACAGTTTTGTTTAGGCAACATTTCACACATAATTATCTGTGGGGAATAGGGAACTTTCCGAGGAAAAGTCAAATTAGCGATTTTAGTGCTAGAAAATTCTTGAAGGAATGTAGCTTGGGTAATTGATAGAGACCTAATCTTTACAAGTTATAGCAGTCTTTGAAGAGTCCCCAGCATATTTAACTTTATTCTGTAATTGTATGCTTGGGCTCTGAAGAAATCTTAAGACTTGCTATTTATCTGCCTGGTGAGGCGCAACACTTTCTTATTAAAAACATATCTATCATGGTTAATGACTTGATTTTTTTCCTTTAATACAGTACAATGACAGGTGTAAAGAGAAGATGAGCATCAGATGCTTGAGCAATATGCTCACTGTTTCAAGACGCCTTGAACATCAGCATTCCTTCATGGTGCCAGAGGAAAAAAAAAAAATATGCTACACAGATTACACGCTTGTGTTAGATAGAAAATAGTACCATTTGCAGTTTCAGTTAAAAGCATGTTGAAGTGCATATGGAAAATACCATTAGGAGGAACTCCAGAGCGCCTGAGTAAAATGGGTCATTAGGCTTTCGTTTGTTGGAGAGTGTCTCCCATCTGACAGTGCAGAATGGTAGCATTTTTAGCAGCTTATGTTCCCAGTTACATTAAACAGACAAACAGATTGACTATTTTGCATTTCTCATTTGACAACAGCTTGTCTTCATTTGCAGCACACTGGTGGCTGAGCTGAAAGCATGGCGGATGAGTGTATCCAAGGTCCTGGTTTTGAATAACAGCAGATGCCAACGTTTAACTTCAAAATCAATCAATTCTTTTTCCTGCGTGCGGATAAAAGGTCTAGTGAAGTGCCTGAAGGGGGTTTTCTGCTGTTTACAGCTGAAAAATATATTAAAAAAAAATTTCATTACAAAACTTTCTGCAAGAGGTGCGGACGTTGGTGATTTTATGGAAGTAGGTATGATAGAAAGTGTTTCTAATTGAGGGGTACTGAAAACATTCTGTGAGGCCTTGTGAAGTTCAATCTTTCAATCTTTTATCTGGAAAAGTGCTCAACTGCTGTCAGATCTTGGGCCAGAAAACCATGAATAGTTTCTGGGTGATCACCCCCTGTTCTGCCTATGCTTCCCCACACCACCACCAGTAAGTGCTGGAACTGATGATCTTCAGCAACAGGAGTTTATAAATTAATTATTTTTCAGATTCCTGGAATATCTGGCCTGAAACCACAGTGGCATATAAATGCTTCTCCCCTTGGGGGTGGTTGGGTGGGGAAGACAATGGTAAAATGCACATGGGGTCAAATTTGTTGAAAACCCCCCATCCTGAAAGCAGCTGGGGCAGGTTTGGAGCCTCAGTTTCTCAGGAGAGTTGTGATTTGGCCCTGCAGATGAGCAAAGTGCTGTGATCTTGGGAACTGCCAAGTGCTGTTTATGTTTCAGCAATGTAGAACCAAAATACAGCAGTAGAGGCTGACATTTAAAAGCTATCCATGACTGGGCTCTTGGTAGAAATGCAAAGACAATCTGCTTTTTTTTTGAAAAAGAGGAATGGGGCTATTGCCTCCCCTGGCATACACTACACCTGGAGATAGGGCTCCCTGAGGAAACTGTAGGATGCTTTCAAGTGGGAGTAACATCCAGCCCTTATCAGCAAGATTTAGCACTGTCCAGATGTATGAAAGATTCACACGACAGTAAAATGTGAGAATATAAAGCTGATCCTGGTGCCTGGAGCATTTGGCAGGGGAGATGTAGGTCCAATTACAATGTGAATTTTAATTCTTTCTTCTTTTAAGTCAGATTCCCCTTCAATCAGAGACACATTATTTTCTGCCCAGTAGCAGAAAAGACACCCAAATCCAGCCCAGGGTCCTCTCACCATCCCATCAAAGCACGGGAGCAGCTTCTCTTGCTGCTTTTTAACATTGTTTGAAGACACCACTGCGGGTCCTCACCTTGCAGTGATGGTTGGGGATATGAAGCCTGAACTGGAGAAGTCCAGCCCAACCAACTAAAATCAAAATGCACAAAGCAAAGCAGTCTCCAGCTGCCCTTGAGGGGCTGCTGGCATAGGGCAGGTTTGGATCCCAGGTCTCCCAAGGCACAGTGTGTGAGCCCAGGGCCTTGGCTCCAGCCTCTGATTGCAGGGAGTAAAGGCTAGACATGACAATGTGCAGCACTGAGCCTCTTCATCATTTCCTTCTTTATTTTTTCTTTTATTTAGCCCGAGGTCAATGATTTTCTGCAGCCTGAGGGTGACAGGGAGAGTCTCCAGGGATTTGATAGTGCAGGGACAGG